>JANAVB010007327.1:0-24986 GCA_029216955.1 Iris pallida
TGGGATTTTGCAATTAACCCCACAGCCTATCGGTTTGCAAATATATTGCAAACCGAAATTAAAACAAATCATTAAATTGCAAATTGCTATTAAAACAAATCAAAAAATTGCAAAGTGATATTTTTAAGCTATAAAATTCATTTAAAAATTATTAAAAAATTCTAGAAAATTTCAAATAATTATATAACTCATTTTAAAGATACAAATACTATTTTAAAATTTAAAATATTATTTTAAAGTCTAGGGGCTTACAAAAGTCATATCAAGAAAATAGAGTAAAAGGAGACGTGTTTTAGTGGGACATGATATATCTACATTAAGGTGGGCTCGTCTAAGTCTAACATATGAAGTTTGTTGGAAAGAAAAGTCTAGTGTTGTGCTCCAAATATTCAAGTCACGGTAAGGGATGCCAAAATATCCAAAATAGAAAGTGGGAGTTCATGAGGAAATAGTAATGCTCCAAAAATAAAGGAGATCAAGTTAAAGCGTGCAATAAACTTAATTAAAAATCCAACAAAATAATTTAGGATCACAGTTCTAGAGAGAAGATAGCCTCATAAATGAATACAGTCAATAAACAATTAAATCATTATTCAAATTGCAACTGGTTAGAAGGTTACCATAAAAGATCGAGATTCGAGGGAAATCGAGTAAGTAAAGATTGAGATAAATATAGTTTGGTAGATGACTAGCAACGCTTGTGTATATACTACTATCATGGTCATGAGTGACATGGCATTTAGTATGGAATACTTCCAATTTATTAGGGCTATCTTGGTGGCCTATATTAAAATTGAAAACTCAAGTTTTCTCCAAAAGTTCCTTAATAATTTTTCTAAAATGAACTATCCAAATTTCGTATTCACTCCAAGATGTCAAATTAATCATGACCAAATCAAATCCCTTTCCAAGTAAACTTCCATCACGTTACTACTAACCTTTCCAAAATTTAACATTTCCACTCCAGCTTTTAAACTCAAGAAACTCATGAATCAAAAAATTTTATATCACTTCATAACTTTAAAACTCCAAAAATTCTCCAATAACCCTCAAGATAAACTTTAACATATCACGAATAATCTAAAATTTATAGCTCAATATTTTAACGCACTCATCACATAACTTCTATTACTAAGTCATTCAAACAAAATCACAACTTTTTAAATGGTAAATTCTTTAATCTATCAAAATAACTTTTCACCACATCTTTAGTAACTTTTTCCAAAGATTGTAATATTAGCAATCTAACTTTAAACTTAATATTCAAATGATCTTATCAGTCATCAAATCAATTTTTTTCCAAAATTTCCAATCAATCTCGAATAACCTTTATTGTGTCACAAATCAAATCTATTTATTTCTTCTTCTATCATTAATCCAAATCTTAAACTCAAAATTTTAATATGAGTTATCATTCGTAATTCATACAAGAGTTTAAAGTAGATCCTCAATTTGATTATATACCCTTCAAAATATTGTTAACCAAAATTCTTAATAACCTTACTCCAAACTTAAAATTTAAAATTTTACGAACTTATTAATGGGAACCATACAACCCAATTTAAAACCAAGCTTTATCAACCGCTTCATAATCTTACAGCAGCATTTAAATTTCAAAATTCTTTTCAACTAAATTTATATCTATTCAAGGATGTATAGCTATAATTCACTGAATCTAAGTATTTTTCAAAGACCTTCAAAAATCAAAACTCAAAATCAATTCAATTTCCTTTCTCAATTGTATATAGATTTCTCTATCATTTTGTAGATAAAAATAAAGTTCTAAAATCCTTCGAAGTTATTAATGTTGTCACTACCCAACTTGGAATTAACTAATCCTTAAGTTCATACTTGTAGAAAAATATGGTCCCTCTTATCCTCATATCTTTATAAAAGAGGATCTAAATACATACTAGTTGTCAATATAATCCTTCTAGCCATGGGGTTGACCTATGAGAATATACTAGTGTAGTCATCTTCCTATCAAGTGTGGAAATAAGGATTACGGTAGAAAGAGCTCAAGCAAGATGCAGATCAATGAAGATGAACAAGTGATTTGAATAATTAGTCAAGGAAGAGGGTCAAGCAGGTGGATGAGATCCTATACTCTAATCCTATATTGCATGCCCGTTTGGTACAGTCATGTAACCGAAACGGCAAACTCGATCTGCATGGGCCACCACAAAAATATATAACGCCCCAGTCCCAAAATACTTGGAACCAGATACATATCATGTTAGCTGCATACATACGAAGCACACTCCAATATATGAAAACCTTGTATGTATACATAAGTGTAAAATGTAGTAATCTAAGACAAACTAAATCTCATCCACAATAAAAAGAATAATAGTATAAAATCAAGAAAAATTTTGAGTGGCACCCCACTATTACCCATATTCGTAGTGCACCCCACATTGTTCCACATATACATAAGTCACCCCACTTCTAACAGAAAACGTCAAATAATAACGTTGGTGGCCTTTAAAACACTTTTCATGACCGTAATATCCCTCCCCCTTTTCCTTGATGTTGAGTGGAAGGAAAATTCCCAATGCAGGGAGTCCTCGAAAGAGAACTGGTTAGTAATGGGATTAATCCTTCCATTCCTCTTTTCTTCCTCCTCCAGCTCTCAAATGTTAATGTCAGCTCCTCCTTGAACATGAATTGTGTTTCCGCATGTGGCGGTGTACAAGTGAGGTACCCTTTCGGAATCGGAGATGGATGCCCCTCCCTTCCGGGCTTCCAACTGCAATACCGGAAAGACGTCCTGTACATTCCCGAAGTTCGGAGAATTCCTGTGCTCGACATCTCAGAGGGGGGCAGGGTTCTCGCAAGCTCTACAAGCTTCGCAGTTTCCTACTGCTACCCGCTGATGAACAGCCTACGAAACGTCGACTCCATAGAACTCGACGAGAACAACCCTTCACGTTCGCCGCCTCCGACAATTCCAACAAATTCGTGGACATCGGCTGCAACACCGTCGTCACTGTGCTGGGGGACGAGCCGGACAAAAGGAGCAGTTGCAGCCTAAGGTGTGAAGGGGACCCCGACATTATTGTCGACTCTTCCTGCTCGGGAAAGAGCTGCTGCCAGATCTCCCTGCCCAACGAATAAGACCATTCTCTACTTCATCAGCAGGGACGAGTGTGATGATGAGCAGCAGCAGCAGCAGCAGGCCTAGTGGTGCTGCAAAAATGCCTTGCAGTTATGGGTTTGTTGCTGCTGCAGCAGGAGGATCATGGGCGTACAACACTCGCGTCGGGGGGACCAGGATTTGCGAGAGTGGCAAACGTGAGCATGGAGCTCGACTAGGCTGTCGGAACGTCCGGATGCGAGAAGGCCAGGCGTTCTGCGGTCTACGCTTGCGGAGGCAACAGCGCGTGCGTCGACGCTCGACGAGGCTACGGCTATATGTGCAAATGCTCCGATGGATACAAAGGGAACCCCTATCTAGGATGTCAAGGTGAGCGAGTCCCCTACTCTACGTTTTGTTTGGTAGAAGACACCACGTTCTTCAAATAATTGTGCAAAGGAAATTTAGTAAATCACACTGAACATCCAAATAGTTCTTCTAAAAAGAAGGGCAACACAGACAGCAAGGAAAGGGGAAGGGGTATTACGGTCATGGAAAGTATTTAAAGGCCACCAACGTTATTATTTGACATTTTCTGTTAGAAGTGGGGTGACTTATGTATATATGGAACAATGTGGGGTGCACTACGAATATGGGTAATATAAGTGGGGTGCCACTCAAAATTTTTCTAAAATCAACTTGAATATTTATGGTACAATCGTTGGACGGAGACAAAGTCCACTACCAACTATCAAAAGGAGATAAAGTATACAAGAAAATGATCCATGAAAGTATCAAGACGAACCAAGAGCAATCATCTTCGAACAAATGGAGACGCCCACAATCTTGGCTAGAACACCTGTAGGAAACCATGAAAGCACACACTGGAGAGATAACCAGGTCCTCAGAGGGACGTAGCAAGATACAAGAAGAACATGCCATTATAACTGCATAAGTAAAAAACTATAAAACTACGACACGACTGGGTTCTTAACCATCTATGTGATATGCACTTTGAGGACAACGTTCTACGCAGGAGCTTAGGTGTTTAGCATAGATGGAGAGAGAATGGTAGTAGGTAGTGCTCATAAGAGACACTATCGACTATGGGCAGAAAGTAGCGCTCATACGAGAACTATCGGCCCCGGGGCAGTAAGTAGCGCTCATCGAGACACTATCGGCCCAGATCTATGTGGTACTGAACATGTAGCCCTACACTAATAACTGTCCCCTCCCTCCAATGATACTGTACATGCATCGTAACCACGACACACCAACACCTGTCGTTTCCACCACATGGTTTATAATATATAACTGTCAAGTATTCTAACATGCATCTATTGACAGTTATTCCTACGCATGCGTACGGGTGATTAGCCAATATGCAAGTGACCACTACATGATACTCACAACTCACAATAACTCGTGATACAATCGTGACAAAGTCAATGACATGCACCTATTGACGGAAGTCTCTTAACTCTAGGTCCACAAGCAAGAAAAAAATAATAAACAAGGAATATAGATACAATAAATAAAATAAAATGCAACTAAATATAAGCAGTAAAGATGACAAGGTATCTTGCCTGAGGTTATGTGCAAAAAGGAAAAGATCCAGTAGCTCGAACCGACAAATAAACGGAGCCAAAGAAAGCCAAATCCCACAAATGACTCCGAATGCTGCAACAAACATCACGAACGAGTTTGGAATAAAAAATATACCTAGAAAATGCCTGTCCAAAAGTCAAATTCTGGAACATGGGCAAAATCATAATTTTGGGTCAAAACGATGTCCGCCGTTGGACCCGCTTTGCACCGAAAAGGGTGCCAAAATCTACGGTCTCTAAAGTCGTCAAACTACATGTCTACAGATTTATTTTGATGAGACAAACCCAACGGTATATCCAATTTTGGATTCCGGTGAGCCGTGCACAAAATCGCCCGTAAGTAGGATTGTGGGCCCGCCAAAATAGCGTCATGATCAACCTTCTCAGAATTGAACCAAACTTGGCTCACAAGACCAGAAAAATATTTCGAGTCCAATGCGCAAGTTTCGTCGCGATTTGATGAGTGTACACGAAGTTGTGACTTAATTTGCAAAGGGTCGATACGGGGTATCTTGACGGATACGCACTGATTTCGTCACGCACATGCAACGAAATCGGGTTCCGTCAGTTCCCACACGTCGAAAAAATCCATACGCGCCTTTCGATGCGTATAATGCGCGACCACGTCGCCCGGTTTGTCAGGATGGATGCCGTATCGGGGTGATTTTCTACTTTTGAAAACATAATTTTATTTTTTTGGGAACTTTAACAACGTGTAACTTTTACACACTAGATGAAAGGTGAATCCAGAAGGTGCGTTACAATCTCGGTTATGTTGTCTTTGACTGTCTTCAATTAGTTTCTACAAAATCTTAAAGTACAGAACGAAAATTGACCGACAAGTTGGTGTTTTCCAACAGTTTTTAATATTTCAGAAAAGTGGTTTTTCTCCAACTTCGCCTCGATTTTCGAGCAAGTTGGATGGCCATGTTGAAATCCACCTGGGGGATCTCGAAGAGGGTCATGTGGGCTTTCTACACGAATTTACGGTTCTAAAATCGAATTAGAATTGAAGGAGAAATCGATCGGGGAAATAGGATACCTCGTTGTTAAATTCTGTTGTGTTGTTGTCGCCACTGTCGTCGCGACGCGAGGTGCTGTTCGACGAGGCTGGACGAGGGAGGTACAGGGTGAGCGGAGGAGAGAGGAGGAAGGAGAGAAGAAGGAGGAAGAAAGATTAGGTTGTTTTTTAGTCAATATATATATGTGTGTGTGTGTATATATAGATATATATATATATATATATATATATATATATATATATATATATATATATATATAAGAAGGAGGAAGAAAGATTAGGTTGTTTTTTTAGTCAATATATATATATATATATATATATATATATATATATATATATATATATATAAAATATATATATAATATATATATATATATATACACACAAGGGTTAGGGGGGTCGGCCACCAAGGTGATGCTGCTTGCTTTTGTTCTTTTGGGCGGCTACAAGTAGCTGCTGCGACTTGTTAACATATGTGGTCGGTTCCCACATTGTGGGGCCGACCACATATATATAGTTTTTTTCCTTTGTTTTATCTAAATATTTTTAAATTATATATATATATATATTATTAATATATATATATCTATATATATATATATATATAGATATATATATATATATAAAAAATATATATATATTATATATATATATATATATATATATATATATATATATATAAAATATATATATATAAAAAAAAAAATATATATATATATATTATATTATATATATATATATATATATATATTATATATATTATATATTAAAGAAACCTCCTCCATTTATTAAACACGAGTCGAAAATCGAACCCGGATCACGTGTACAAGGCGCAAAATGCCGAAGCCTATCATGTATACCACAAAAAGAGGAAAGGGGAAAGGGGAGGCGGAACAACCGCCAGGAACTAGGGAGGAATTGTCACGCCCCAGAACCAGAATAGGAGAGAGGGGGTAGACATAGCCAGCTACGTATAATGAAATGGAATCCACCTATACGGTCACGACTGTCTAGATATATGAGGGTTTATCTACAATCCATCAGTCTCTTATGGTCAATAACAAGCCTAGTATCTCAATCACAAGCAAGTAAGTAATGTTACAAGATGTAAGATCACCAAATATACAATAGTAAGGCGTCCCAAATATTACATATTCAGCTGATCATGAAGCTAGTCGTTACAAAATGTGAAGACTAGCAAAAGTTTTAGTCATACATGATCAACTCTAGGATCTGTCAATCATGTTACAACCGTAGGCAGACAGTAAGTAAAGGTATGCAAGACGAGCTAACACTGCTCGACGGCTAAACGCCTCAAAAGAATAATTTTATAATAGAGTGGGAGAGCCAAAATAAATCTACTCGTTGCCAAGATTCCTTCTAGTGGTCACCATCTGGCTGAAAAATTGGTAGATCCTCTGGAACTGCTCTGAAATCTGGCCATACAAAACCAGCTGGGTCAGACCCCATAAGAGCAAGTGCCACAAAGGAGGCTTCACTTAGGAACTAAAACCAGCAATTAGCACAAGAATAATAATATATAATGAAAGACAGAAATTAAAAAAAAACATGACATGTGATATACGATGAGAAACCATAGGACTATTCAGATAACTAGATTACAACCCGTAAACCAAACACGGACCGGGGTTGTAACCCTTCGTCTGAACAGAACTTGGTTTCCTACCATTTATCGGCAAGATAATATAAAAATCAGGACATGTAACAATCTTGTACATGATCAAGACAAGACTAGACGGGTTGTTCCATCCAATCAATCACGGCCGAGCAATGAGTACGGCTTGATACTTTAACTAACTAGGGTTATCACAGGCCTAGTTACTAACAAGATGCAGCGAGATTTATTCCACAGCCACAAGCCCTGCAGACCATCCAGGCTATCCGGACGCAATTAGGGGTTGAATTCAAGTGGGTACATCGTCCAGGAAACGTATGTACCCTTAGGTAACTTAGAGGGTGCAACACATGACAGTGTGCTGGAAATGTGCCTACTCGACGGCAGGCTACAGATCCCAAGTGGGGCGCCCAGATAACGGGATTGCCTGTAGCTGGGAAAATCTCTTCATGACTACTGGATTATTCTAGTTATTAGCTTTAGTCCTTTTAGTAGGTACCCCTGACCGTGGTACTCAGGGGTCCCTGCCCTAGACATGATGCAAGACAAGACGGGTTCATTTGTACAAGCACAATCGTCCACGGTGTCCAGGTCATTCATTCTTGTCATGTCAAGCTAGCCGTCGCAATAGCATATCGAGATATCATGTCAGTTTCACTGTCAAGAGTGCGCCACGGCGAGCCACTATCAAGAATTATCATGTCAAGTTTATCATGTCAAGTATATCATGTCAAGTTTACTTGTCCGGAGTGTGCCACGTCGGGCCACTATCATGTCATATCATTTGTCAAAAGTGCACCACAAAAGGTCACCATCGTGTCAGAGAACACACTTAAAATGGCAAAGCATACATGTGGTAATTAAATATTAGCAGGAGCAAGGGCCGTGGGGGGCTCATGCGGCTCAAGAAAATACCATGTAATTTAAGCTAAGGCCATGCGGCCAAAATAATATACTAATATTGCATGCGGCTACAAGTATTCTGCTGGCCTATGCAGCTCAACATTGAATTTCCATGCGGCCAATATATATATATATATATATATATATATATATATATATATATATATATATATATATACCCATGCGGCCACACTAAATTAAGCAGGCAAGCAAATTATTTGCAAGGGCCATGCGGCTCACATTTGTATCCATGCATGCAACTATTTCTGCAACTATTCAAGCATGCAAAAGATATTAACCAACAGATATATCCATATGCGACTAGCATTGGAGTGAATGGCCAGAGCAATAATAAATGGCCCAAACCTGCATGCTTATGCGGCCACTTAAGAATTCCATGCGGCTAGCTTTATTACATGCGGCCAAGTAAGTTTGAATTTCTATGCATGCAAATAAATTGCAATACATGCGGCCAAGTGCTCGGCCTATGTGCATGCGGCCAACTTTAACACTTCATGCGGCCAAGTATGAAGCAAATGGCCAGCACACATTAGTGCTAAAGCATTAAAGGCTAAGGATCATGTATTAAATGCCAAGTGCATTAAATGCAAATGCATTAAAGTGGCATGCCATTAAATAATGGCTGATGCATGCATTAGTAAATACTAATGGCTAAAAGTGAGGTTTGGCCATGCGGCTCAGTTATTGTACTTATGCATGCAAAATGCATTAAATAATTAGTATGCAAGAACACATGCAATAAATAATTAGCACGCAAGCAGCAAGTAAAGCTTGTCAGGCCATGCGGCCAAGATTATTATGGCCATGCGGCCAGGATTGGCATTGGCCTATGCGGCAAAGATTATTATGCTCATGTGGCCAAAGTAATTGTAAGGCCATGCAGCTCAGACAATTAACTAGTGTCCCATGCAAATAAACACTTGCACGTGACCAGCTAATGCATGCAATTAAATATTCAATTAAATGGCCATACGGCTGGAAAAAACACTTGTCGCATGAAATAATCATGCGGTCAAGTACTGTTCTTCTCCTCCAATTTTCGAGAAGAAGAACACTATGAAGCCATGCTTCCAAGCTCTATAATTCCATCATCCAGAGTCCAAATCCGAACTTCCATAGGTCAAAATAGGGTAGAACGAAATTCTCTACAACATGGAACCATCAACTAGCAGAAATATGCAAGTTTGATAGATCAAATTCATGGAACAGAAAATACCATAAACTAGATCAATAAGAAGTTAACCACCGAAATGAAAAATGCTAAGTACTAAAGTGGGTTAAAAACACATGAGGAAGACAATGGAACAATAAAATGGACTTCCTCCATGAAGCAAGATGAACTTGCCTACAACTCTCCCCTCTCTCAGGTTGGTGGAGAAGTAATGGTGGGGAAGAAGAAAAGTTAATGAGGAGAGTGAAGTGTTTGGTGGGATGTTTAATGAAGGTGGTGGTAGGTGGGAGAGGTTTCGTTCACATAAAATCTAGCAAAACCGAACCATACAAAACCAAGCCGAACCAAGTCAAGTCGGGCCGAAACCAAACAGGAGACATGCAATACGGGTCTAAATACGTACACGTATACCAAGATACGTTATACGAACCACGGGCATTACAACTCTACCCACCTTAAAAGAATTCTGTCCTCGGAATTTAATCAAGAGGCTAGAGTGGCAAGGACAAGCTATACTGAGCAATCAATCAAACAATCAATCATACAAGCAAGGATTGAAGGCATGAAGAAGAGGGAAGACATCATGCTAGGAACCTCTCTACCGGTTCTGAATCTGAGCTGGGGTCAAGGCATACTGTTGGGGTCTCTGCTGCTGGAAGACTTGTGCCTGAGGCGGCAATAGCCTCGGAGGCTGATACTGCTGCTGCTGCTGCACTGGTGCAGCCGGTCCCCTTACCGAGGGACTAGTTTGGGCCGATGATGAACTGGCCCTATTCGGACAGGATCCTATCTTGTGGTCCGATGCTCCACAAGCCAAGCACAATCCCTGTGCTCTGCGACACTCCGAAACAACGTGTCATGGCTTTCCACAATGAGTGCAGCCCATTGCGGAAGACTGCTTCTGCTTCTGTTGCTGAGGGGACGTGACCGATATCACTGAGGTCGCCTGCCTCGGAGTTCCAATTGTCAAAGCCCTGACTTTCGGGGCTGGTGCTGACGACTGGATCATCTGACCGTGAGATCGCTTCCTACCTCCGGTCCTGTCCACGATCCTGTGGGAGGTATACTCGTGCCTCCTGGCTGCCCTCAATACCGCATCGAAGGTCTGATGCTCAAACTGTTCTACCGCCAGTAAAATCTCCAAGTGGAGTCCCTGCTAAAATCGCTAGGCTCTATCGAACTCGATCGCCACCAAGGTGGGAGCAAACCGACTAAGCCTGGAAAACTCGACCATATATCCATCGACCGTCCTGTCCATCTGCTTCAGATTGGTGAACTTGGTCTGTAGATCGTATCGAGCCACCGCTTGGTCCGGAACCTCTCACTGAATACTGCCCAAGCAATGGATGCCACTAATCCCATGACCTGCACCGTCCACCAGCTGCGGGCAAGATCCAATAACTGCAGGTGCACTACGGCCACCTTCTCATCTTCTGGAATCTTCGCTGCATCCAATATCACCTTTGTGTCCTGAAGCCATGCATCAGCAGCGATAGCGTCTTCGCTGCCATCGAAGAATGGAGGGTTCAAGCGCTTGAAACTGTTCGCTGTATTGTTCCCATGATGACCTCCTCTGTTCAGAGCATCTTGTACTGCCTGGTATAATGTATCTCATCGTCGGCCTTGGGAAGCTAACAATGTCCTGATGAGTCCCACCAAGGTGCCATCATCGGGCTCTGCAGGCTGGACGGGCTGAACTGGTGGCTCGGGATCCCCGGTAGGCATGACCCTGGAGACTGCTCCTGAGTGCTGGGCCTGATCTTCTAGTTGCTGCTGGTCCACAGGAGGTGCTCCGCCTTGCTGATCGGCAGGTCCAGGAACAATACCGCTGAAGAAGACGACATAAGAAACAATAAGGAAGGACCAAGACATATCAAGGATACAAGCATGTGATCAGGTCGAGAATCTCAGGGATTAGAAGATACGGGCAGAGATCAAGGGCGAGTACTGATTGAGACATCTATTCGGTAAATCCTCACATATCTTGATTTACAAGACCTGCATGGGCCACCACTTAAACCATGTCACACCCCAGAACCAGAATACTGGAGAGCGGGGACAGATATAGCCAACTACATATAATAAAATAGAATCCACCTTACTATACGGTCACGGCTGTCTAGATATATGAAGGTTTATCTATAATCCATCAGTCTCTTATGGTCAATAACAAGCCTAGTATCTCAATCACAAGCAAGTAAGTAAATGTTACAAGATGTAAGATCACCAAATATACAATAGTAAGGCGTCCCAAACATTACATATTCAGCTGATCATGAAGCTAGTCGTTACAAAATATGAAGACTAGCAAGAGTTTTAGTCATACATGATCAACCCTAGGATCTGTCAATCATGTTACAGCCCGTAGGCAGACAGTAAGTAAAGGTATGCAAGACGAGCTAACACTTGCTCGGCGGCTAACGCCTCAAAAGAATAATTTTTATAATAGAGTGGAAGAGCCAAAATAAACCCACTCGTTGCCAGGATTTCTTCTAGTGGTCACTATCTGGCTGAAAAATCGGTAGATCCTCTGGAGCTGTAACGACCCGCTCTGTCCAAGCGGAACGCCGATTCAAACGGCAAGTGCAACGACTCAAACGAGCCGTCGACCCGAAGAGTTGGCATCGACCTGATGAAGAATCGATACAAGGCTTACATTGGCCCGTCAAGATGAATCCAGACTTAGACTTTCAAAGGCGCGCTCGGAGTATCGCTCGGCCGATGCGAACATCGCTAAGGTGGGTGGCTTCGATGAACCCGTCTTTCCTTAGCCTAGACATATAACAAACGGACACTATTGCTAGAATCGCTAGACGATAACACCGCGCATGCTAATAAATGAATGACTCAACGCACCTAGCTAAGGGAATAATCCCATCTTGTATGCTTGTTTAGAACATGGAAAAGAACTCGACAAATATAGAAACTCTCGTACCGCGCTCTACGCTCGTGCTAAGGCACAAGCTTACGTTCAAGTCCCTTACGCGTTCAACAATGAAACAATTAATGGGTTACAACAATAAAACGGAAGACTATCGACATAGTCGTTCCGAGTAGAGTATAGCAACATTGAAAGACTTTGGGACCGATGGGTCGCCAAGGTGACTCCCGCACGGGGAGTTGCGTAATGAATGAATGAATGAATACGTGAAAAATGAATGAATGAACGAACAAGTGAAAGAAAAAAATGAAAGAGTGAATACAAGATAAGACATGAAAGACGTTAGCGACAGGTATGACGGGCACGTGCAACGGAGATCGCTACCTACGCTGCATGGACGCCAACCTGGTCAATAACGCATTATGGCTAAAGACAGCCGTTAAGTTAAATGACAAGTTAATACGAAATGGTCGTAGATAAACGGCACGGGCGATGGAGGGGAATACCGTGGCCGTCATGAGGAAGGATTCTGCGGCACGGGCGATGGGGGGAATACCGTGGCCGGCCTAGGCAGAATCAGACATGGGGCTTACGGGCTGCTTTGAGTGGGGGCTCGGCCACTCAAGGAGACGTAAGGCCAGGCATTTCAAGAGACTATCAAGGTGTACCAGCCATCATGCTTTGATAGGTAAGAATGCTCACGTGATATGTCCAAAATGGCTTGTGATGCCAGCGACCCATACATGTAGATTAAGTGGACTATGCTGATGGCGATCCACGTGCAAGTATTTGCATTGAAACAAGTAATCTAAGTTAACTAAATGAAGTACCTCCTGAACATGCTTGAAATGTAACGTCCTGAACATGCTTAAAATGTAACGTCCTGACATGCTTGAAATATAACGTCCTGAACATGCCTGAAATGTAACACTCTAAACATGCCCGAAATGTAACACTCCTGAACATGCTTGAAATGTAACACTCTGAACATGCTTGGAATGTAACACTCTGAACATGCCTACGACGTGTTAGATAACGTGCCTACGACGTGCTAGAACGTGCCTACGACGTGCTAGAACCTGAAGCAGGGACACGCCCTTAACATTGAATGTTTACATGAATCACGTTAAGTTATTACATGTGAATTGTTGACTAACTTGGTTTACTCTGGACAGGGAAGGCCGGACGGTAAGTATGGGTAAGTCGTACATACATTTCATGCAGACACTTGAATTCGGCAACACGAGATAGGTTACGAAATATGCCATAAAACTGATCCTAAGGCAAGATTAGAAAGACAATGAATGATAGACGGTGCACAAAAGTAAATGGAACGTGTTTGGTAATGATAGCATTGTGGACGAGCTAGCCTCTCCACCAGTGCATAACAATGTACTGATAACCCCACAGTCTACTTGCAGAATACAGGAGACGTCATCGGGTGCGGAGCTTCCCTCGAACGTGCTAAGACGCGGAGCTATCTCTGGAGCCTTGGAGCGTTGCATGGAACTGAAGCACCATATATAGGACATAATGTATCGGAACATCGCCATAAATTATTCCATGTTGTAAGCCATTTGACACGCCTTATATGTTTCAGAGAGAGAGAGCTTGAGAGACTTGTAAACTCGGCCTAGCACCGCTTGTAAACTTCTTGAATATCAATATAGAGTTTGAATTCGCTTCTACTTGTGTTCATTTACTTTCCGCTGCAAATGGGGACACTCTGTGCGACTCTGTGGCCTAGCTCAAATCGGCCGTTACTGGACTTGGCCTTGCATGGGTGCAACCTAGGCCCGTGCGACATCATGCCTTAGCGAGGACGATCGCTCCTACGGGAGCGGGGCGTGACAGATTGGTATCAGAGCACGGCTTTACGTCCATAGACTTCACGTCGATTTCTCAGTTTTGAAAGCTCGTCGTTGGAAAAAAGAAGTGTACACTCTCTCTCATTGTGCCTTGGGATGTTCCATACAATAAGTCTAATATTTTCAAAAGCTCGTTCAGGCGTTCAATCGAATGCATGGTAGGCTATCGTCGAATGCATCGGTAGGCCCTTGTGCCGAACGGTGTCAAATTGTCTTAAATAAAAACACGTGCTAAAGTTAACATGTCGCATGCATGCCTAACTAGTCCTACGATGACCTTAGCAATTGAGCTTGCAAACTCAAAATATAGTCCGTATGAGATGGTTATGCGACACAACTTAGTCCGCGTGTCGCGCACCTCGACTTTTGGCGTAATCGAGTTGCAAGCGATATCAAGTACCGCTCGGTCGGGAATGAAGCTACACTTAGAGTGTATATCTATAGAAACGCTATCGAGTTCACGCTTAGGCGTGCACGAAAGATTGATTTAGATTGTGAGGAATAGGCAAACGCACGATTGAACATGTCGATTGGGAATCGAATGATCTTTTGAGGATTGATAGAATGACTTGAACCCGAGTGGTGTATGTGATAGGCATGGAGAAGAATAAGAATGAGTGTCGACGACTAGTCGAGTGGCTCGAACCCTGAGTGGTGTATGGACGTTATAGAAATTGTTCGAGCAAGACTAAAGGATTTACGGATAGAACGAGTATGTCGGCAAGCGATGGTATCGCGCAAAGCCTTAGAACGTATCACGCTTAGTTGGTCGTGACTTCGAATGTCCCGAACGAGATGTCGTTCGGACAACTTGTCAATGAGCAATGCATGTTAGAAAATAATTCGGAACGATGAATGAAAATGAATGGTCTTGATCGAGGAAAGCTTAAAGGATCGCACGTACGATTTCGGATTGATTCAAATGAAATGTGACTTAAGTTTTGAACAGCGATCTTGAAACGAGCTTGAAGAATAGCGATCGAACTTGATCTTGAATATCGAGAAATTATGGAATATCTATTTTGGACAATAGTATCAGTCGTACGACTCAAAATTGGTTACAAAGGAAGATCGTCAGGTTACGCATATCGTCGATGGTATTGAGGCGTATCAAAGATCGATATGCGATAGCTCGGGGGTACTCTGACTCGGCAAATGACGATCGTATAAATGTCATTGTTCTGACGGATGCTATACTTGGGATATTGAAACATGTCGAGGAAAATATAGTCGTGGCTCGAGGATTTTCTGGTCGAATGAATGACGGTCGGACTATCGAATAGAGATCTCGACTTGGATGAAAATAAAATATTTGGATTGCTTCGACGATAACCCCAATGTCGATATTCTTGTCTTATACGAGCGTAACTCCAGCCTCGCACATGCGTCATGCCGATCAGGGCGATCACTCCGCATGAGCGCTGGTATGGTGATTCATACAGCGGGGGTGATTGAACTAGCATGGCGTGGCAATTTGTATGTTTCGACTTGTGGTTTGACGCGAAGGTGGACTCGGGAATGACTTAGTGTGCTTGATGATCGAACTTGAGGATTGAGTAGATCCAATCTGTGTATCGAGAATGAATTAGTCTAGACGCAAGCATGAGTTACGCCCCGATGAGAATGATTATTCTGCGGAAGCGTTGCATGGTGATTCATGAACCACCGTGGATAATCGGACTCGCGTGAGATTGGAGGCGCAACATATTGTCAAAGTTAGACAACCTCGTGATCGAATGCATGAATTGGTTAGACTTGGTGATTTGAATGGATTCGAATACGCGCAACGAATGCATTGATGCGAATAGGTGATCGTGCTCAATGTTTAAAAATCTGAGTAACGCGAGCTTGGGTAGAAAATCCCGTACTACCGACTATGGTTTGACCCTAGGATTGGGGTCAGTGTTGGCATTATTGTTGGGAAACTATGATTCCAATCCTGACATTGACTTAGCCTCGAAAAAATGGCCTAGCGGTTAGGCGAGACGTACATGTTTCAAGTGTTAGCAATCAAAAGATTGATCTTGAGGATTGACATGGATGGATTGAATGATGCAAGAATAGGAAACCCTGCTCACGAGATTCGACTGACATGCATATTTATGGACGCCTGAGTATGTGCACGATGCGACTCGAGTGAGAATGATGAATTCTCTATCATGCGGCTTGGCCGAATGCATGTATTTTAGGGACGTTTGGAATGCGTGCATGATCCAGCCAAGTGATACGTTGAGTTCAAGCATGACTTGAGGAATGGAAGAGTGTCGAGAACTTGAAATCGTGTTGAAAGAAAGGAATGATACTAGTACGAACGTGGCTCGGAATCAAAGTTACGTGTGAGCGGAGTGTACGTGAACGATAACGAGATTGGCCCTAAACAAGTGAACGATATGGAATCGATATCGTGCAAATAAAAGTTGGTATAATGAATTGAACCATTGATAGGAAGATATACTCGATGATAGTGCAATACTTGGTCTTGAATCGGACGAAATTACTTAGACTTGGTCGACCCCGCTAAGAAGAAATCATGCTGATTTCGTGGACAAGAACGCTTGAAAAGCGAATCGGGTCATCTCGATGACCGAAATAATGAAAGTAAGTTTGCTTCAGCCTACGACCCTCGTATTTGACAAATTACAACGTGTCTCGTACGACCATGTCAGTCCCATGACACGAAGAAATAGCAACCAAGACGAAGAAACACTTGAATTGAATAAGTACCATCAACTCTAAAATGAATGAAAGTTATTCAATAAAATCGACCAAACGTATGCAGACACGGGACTTGGAAAGGTATCGCGTATAGTTCGATGCCATCGAGCAGTAAAGCCATTCGATAGAAATTGTCTAAGATACGTACACGACATGGGTTAAGGAACGGTAGCATGACCTGCACTCAGGAAGTCTCGAGGACGAGACTTATTTTGAGTGGTGTATTATGTAACGATCCGCTCCGCCCTAGCGGAACACCAATTCAAACGGCAAGTGCAACGACTCAAACGAGCCGTCGACCCGAAGAGTTGGCATCGACCTGATGAAGAATCGATGCAAGGCTTACATTGGCCCGTCAAGATGAATCCAGACTTAGACTTTCAAAGGCGCGCTCGGAGTATCGCTCGGCCGATGCGAACATCGCTAAGGTGGGCGGCTCCGATGAACCCGTCTTTGCTTAGCCTAGACACATAACAATACGGACACTATTGCTAGAATCGCTAGGCAATAACACCGCGCATGCTAATAAATGAATGACTCAACGCACCTAGCTAAGGGAATAATCCCATCTTGTATGCTTGTTTAGAACATGGAAAAAAACTCGACAAATATAGAAACTCTCGTACCGCGCTCTACGCTCGTGCTAAGGCACAAGCTTACGTTCAAGTCCCTTATGCGTTCAACAATGAAACAATGAATGGGTTACAACAATGAAATGGAAGACTATCGACATAGTCGTTTCGAGTAGAGTATAGCAACATGAAAGACTTCGGGACCGATGGGTCGCCAAGGTGACTCCCGTACGGGAAGTTGCGTAATGAATGAATGAATGAATACGTGAAAAATGAATGAATGAATGAACAAGTGAAAGAAAGAAATGAAAGAGTGAATACAAGATAAGACATAAAAGACGTTAGCGACAGGTATGACGGGCATGTGCAACGGGGCTCGCTACCCGCGTTGTACGGACGCCAACCTGGTCGATAACGCATTATGGCTAAAGACAGCCGTTAAGTTAAATGACAAGTCAATACGAAATGGTCATGGACAAACGGCACGGGCGATGGGGGGAATACCGTGGCCGTCATAAGGAAGGATTCTGCGGTACGGGCGATGGAGGGGAAATACCGTGGCCGGCCTAGGCAGAATCAGACATGGGGCTTACGGGCTGCTTTGAGTGGGGGCTCGACCACTCAAGGAGACGTAAGGCCAGGCATTTCAAGAGACTATCAAGGTGTACCAGCCATCACGCTTCGATAGGTGAGAATGCCCACGTGATATGTCCAAAATGGCTTGTGATGCCAGCGACCCATGCATGTAGATTAAGTGGACTATGTTGGTGGCGATCCACGTGCAAGTCCTTACATTGAAACAAGTAATCTAAGTTAACTAAATGAAGTGACCTGAACATGCTTGAAATGTAATGTCCTGAACATGCTTGAAATGTAACGTCCTGACATGCTTGAAATGTAAAGTCCTAAACATGCCTGAAATGTAACACTCTGAACATGCCCGAAATGTAACACACTCCTGACATGCTTGAAATATAACACTCTGAACATGCTTGGAATGTAACACTCTGAACATGCCTATGACGTGTTAGATAACGTGTCTACGACGTGCTAGAACGTGCCTACGACGTGTTAGAACCTGAGGCAGGGATACGCCCTTAACATTGAATGTTTACATGAATCACGTTAAGTTATTACATGTGAATTGTTGACTAACTTGGTTTACTCTGGACAGGAAAGGCCGGACGGTAAGTATGGGTAAGTCGTGCATGCATTTTCATGCAGACACTTGAATTCGGCAACACGAGATAGTTTACGAAATATGCCATAAAACTGATCCTAAGGCAAGATTAGAAAGACAATGAATGATAGACGGTACACAAAAGTAAATGGAACGTGTTTGGTAATGATAGCATTGTAGGCGAGCTAGCCTCTCCACCAGTACATAAAAATGTACTGATAACCCCACAGTCTGCTTGCAGGATGCAGGAGACGTCATCGGGTGTGGAGCTTCCCTCGAAAGTGCTAAGGCGCGGAGCTATCTCTGGAGCCTTGGAGCGTTGCATGGAACTGAAGCACCATATACAGGACATAATGTATCGGAACATCGCCATAAATTATTCCATGTTGTAAGCCATTTGGCACGCCTTATATGTTTAAGAGAGAGAGCTTGAGAGACTTGTAAACTCGGCCTAGCGCCGCTTGTAAACTTCTTGAATATCAATAAAGAGTTTGAATTCGCTTCTACTTGTGTTCATTTACTTTCCGCTGCAAATGGGGACACTCTGTGCGACTCTGTGGCCTAGCTCAAATCGGCCGTTTCTGGACTTGGCCTTGTACCGGCGCAACCTAGGCCCGTGCGGCATCACGCCTTAGCGAGGACGATCGCTCCTACGGGAGCGGGGCATGACAGGAGCTGCTCTGAAATCTGGCCATACAAAACCAGCTGGGTCAGACCCCAGAAGAGCAAGTGACACAAAGGAGGCTTCACTTAGGAACTAAAACCAGCAATTAGCACAAGAATAATAATTATAATGAAAGACAGAAATTAAGGAAAACATGACAGGTGATATACGATGAGATAACCATGGGACTATTCAGATAACCAGATTACAACCCGTAAACCAAACAAGGACCGGGGTTGTAACCCTTCGTCTGAAGAGAACTTGGTTTCTCCTACCATTTATCGGCAAGATAATATAAAAATCAGGACATGTAACAATCTTGTACATGATCAAGACAAGACTAGACGGGTTGTTCCATCCAATCAATCCCGGCCAAGCAATGAGTACGGCTTGATATTTTAACTAACTAGGGTTATCCGGACGCAATTAGGGGTTGAATTCAAGTGGGTACATCGTCCAGGAAACGCATGTACCCTTAGGTGACTAAGAGGGTGCAACACATGACAGTGTGCTGGAAATGTGCCCTACTCGACGGCAGGCTACAGATCCTAAGTGGGGCACCCAGATAACGGGATTGCATGTAGCTGGGGAAGTCTCCTCATGACTACTAGATTATTCTAGTTATTAGCTTTAGTCCTTTTTAGTAGGTACCCCTGACCGTGGTACTCAGGGATCCCTGTCCTAGACATGATGCAAGACACACTACAAAAAGTGACCTTTTGGGACAACAAAAAAATCATAATAAATAGGTTTACCGTCCCAACTACTATTTGGGACGGTCTTTAGGACGGCAATGGGTGGTCTTATTAGGGTGGCGTGGCAAAAAGTTAAATGACGGATATTTGCCGTCCCAAATACTTATAAAGGACTGTTAAACTCCCGTCCCAAAAGGTTTCAAAATTACAAATTCTGCAGGACAGTTTATAAATCTGTCCCAAAAAATACGTCCCAAAAACTTAATCCTCCTCCTATTTGTATATGAAATATACAATTAAATTTTATATAGAACAAAAATCACACAGAACTATTTAATCGCAAATGCATTATGGTAGCTGCAACATTAAGACAAGAAATTTTTATAAAACATTTAAAAGTCATATCCAACTGTTTACAAAATAAAACAAAAGTTTACATCACGTCGAATCTTTCTCCCATAACATAAAATTCATATTCCATTGTTTACAAAATGAAAGTTTACATCACGTCGATAGCCGCAAGTGCATATCAAACGCACCATCTGCAGCCTTCTTTGGAGCAGCCTTCTGTGAAGGAGTTACACGACAGCAGATGGCTGTCCTCGAGAGAATCGCCAATTCAGTGAAAGCCTCCTTATATCTCTTCAGAACAATTTCTAAAGCAACACCATCCACAACAAATGCCAAGTCCTGTGGAAACAAAGAAATAAGGGCAAAGTTCTTCATGGGAGTAAAAGATTCAAGTGCCCATCGCATAGAATTTAAGATCGGCTTATCTGGGACTTTATTATCTTGTGCAGGCTACAGAGAGGTTTTCGACCATATAACCTACACTCAAGGAGTTGGTACTAGCAGGATCTCCAGGGACCTAAACTACTAAACAAGCATCCCTACATCTTTTGTCTTCTGCTGTTAAAGCAATGCAGGAAAGTAAGTTTGGATGTTGGATGCTTTCGTGTTTTCTACATCACTCCAGAAGAAACAACGAGAGATTTATGATTTGATTGTCGCATAAATTTAACCATATCTGTAATATAGGCAATCTTGAGTTGAGCAAAAAAATAGCTTGGTGTGAAATCCTGAATGTTACAAACAATCATTTGGTGTTTGGTTCTGACACCAAATGAAATAGCAATTTTGAACCAAAAATAGCAATCATTTGGTGTTTAGTTCAAAATCCTTAATGTTACAAACAATGGATATGATTTTTTTGGTTCACCTATACAAGATCTAGACGAGTCCTGGTTCACCCTAAATGTCATGTACATCTTCAATAAAGATGTTGTGGTTAACATATAGTCAACTTCACTGTTGCAAGTGAATAAGAACCTAATCCACTAGGAAAAATCACACAATTAGAATAATAATCTACGTTTATCGAAGTTACATGCATAAACATCAAATGTAAGTGTCAGTAGGTGACGATCATTCCGATCAGAGAAAAAAATATTGCAGATGTTTGAAAATAAATCCATTATGATCTAAGAACAATTGAGTTTCCCTTGCAAGAAGTAAAAAAACAAATTTTCTTACAGCTGTGCAACGCAAATTTGGAGAGTACTGAAGTAGCCTAGATACAAGATCGACTGCCTCAGGAGGCATCCGCTTTTGGAATATCTGATGATGTTAAATTTGCTCAGTTAATCATCCAAACATATGTGTTTATTGTTCACATGATACATTCACTTACTTTGTGCCAAGGATGAGCTTTGATCTGAGGGAACCTGAACTCTGTGTAATTTGGATTCATGCACTTAATCTCTTCCCGTGTTGGGGTACCTAAAACCTTGAATAACAGCAGAAAAGTTGAGAATGGGTTCAACTTCTGAACCAAAAAAAGAAAGACAAAGGATATGCAATATCTTGATGCGCGAGACATAAAACCTTGATAATCTCCACTAGCTGATCAACACCACTTTCTCCAGGAAACATTGGCATAGTTTTCCACTTTAAACATCAAAAATACTAGACTCTTATTCAGCTCTATAGATCAAAAATACTAAACATCAAAAATACATTGGCTGCATAGTTTTCCACTTTGCACAAAATGACTTGGTGTTCAACAATAAAACCACACATCCAAAATTTAATGCTAAGAAGATCAAATTCAACTTCTTATTTCTGCTGCAAAATCTTCTCACCGAGCTCGACTCTTATTCAGCTCTATAGCTCTAAGGGGTTACTATCACTATATACTAAATTTTGCACTATTTTTTTCTTGCCTCCTTCTTGGAAAGTTTCCTTCCAATAAAAGTTACCCCTTTGCTAAGAAAAAAAGTAATAATATGTGCCCAAACTTTTTCTTCTCTCCTCCACTTTTTCTTCCCTTCTTTCACTTGTGCAGCAGCTAGCTGCCAGCAGCACGAAAACAACCAATAAAAACTGCTTACAGTAGCTACAGGTCCATCAGCATCAAGCTGACAGCCATTCTTAAAAAAATGCTAATTCTTGAATGGAGCTATCTCATGCTCCATACCTGACCCTATTATGATGGAAGAAGGCTGGGATGATGATGTGCTTTAATATGTTAATTGGCATAACCACCAAGAGAGAATGTGAGACAATATCTCACCAACAAATTTTGTGGCTTTATATCACGGTGACACACCCCTACAACGCCATGAAGATAAGCAAGAGCACGGCATATCTATACCATAGAAATAAGAACAGATTAGCAAAGTGATACAGTTGCATAACGACATTAGAGTAGAAACATACACAACAAAACATTTTGCACTAATGCCTCGTGCGCCTGGTATGTATACAGTTGGACATAAATTAGAGGCATGTGTTCGTTCATTCGGCTGTAGTATTTTGTAACGCGATAGAGAGTCTCTGGAACGTATTCAAGTACAAGATTCAAGTATAGCTCATCTTTCTCAGTGGTCGAAATGAAATAGTGTTTCAGCTGAACAACATTAGCATGGTCAAGCATTTGCATAATTTGGAGTTCCCTATTCTTATAACATATAGTTAACTGCAAATGGATGATTTTTCGTATATAATTTTGTAAAAATAGTAGCCTTACTGCATAGGTTAGTAATAACATATACTACTACGCCTATCACCCTGTATGTATGAGTCCAATACCTACTCCTTATGTAATCGATTCCAAGTTCCAACTTTCCCAAAATTACATCCATAGTCAACCGCAGTGAATTAGCAGTAAGATCAAATATGACCATCAACTGTAGGAATTCCATGTACTGTGATTATTAATTTGGGTTGGTCAAGAAGAAGAATGTTGGAAGAAGAAGAAGAGGAAGTGGTGTCAGAGGAAGTAGCAGGAAGTGATCATGAGGTGCAGGTGACATGGGAAGGCTTCCTTCCGAGGGGGTCACCGAGGGTGCTGGTGGTGGAGGGAGAGCAGTCTTCTAGAAAGAATAACTTTCTTCGTGTATCATTTAAATAGATGGAGGAAATTAGAAAGATCTAGCTAATTGGTCAAGTACTAATACAGTGTGCATCAAATTTCAATATGCATGTCGTAGGATTTCCAGATCATCCGGTTAAAGAGTAAAAGGCCTGGATGTTATAAGGTGATAGACTATGCCAGTAAAAAACAATGAATGGAGGCACGCGGCAGAAGAAACAAGGTGCATTACTACAACTACGACAACAAAGCCTTTGTCCCAAATTTCTGGGGTCGGAATGTGCCATACTATGATACTATATCAAAAAATGTAGATAGTGTCTGTTTTTTACGCAACAGTTGGTAATTCAGGGTGAACATGGCTACTTGCACCTATTTCAGTATTTATGGGCTACACATAATGTATAATGCCTTTTATGGTTTTTCTTCTACATTTACGCGTGTATTCAGGTCGAGTCTAATACATTATTATACCTCTTATAGAAATGATGATAAAAAAAAAAGTAATTTGTCTCATCAGAAACATTCTAAAGACCAACCAAAGTTACTGAAATGGTGAATAATAGACCCATTTTCATTGATAACTGAAACTATAAGCTACTTCATTATCATAGAGACAAACAACTAACAGGAGGAGACACTTACTTCGGCATCACTCCCTTTCTCACTGCACTTGTTATTCTTCGAAGGGGCATATCCACTTAAATCCTCTTCCTTTTCAGACATATATTCATGTTTTCGCTTTCCAAGGTTTCCGTCTTGATGAAAACTTGTACCAGCATGGCGGCTATCAGTCATGAACTGTCAAAACAAATGAGAGTGCGAGTCTTTAAGTAAAGTACACCAACTAAGTACTCGAAGGCGTATGCGATTTTAACTAATATACAAGACCAGATGGTACTTACAGAGTGTCTTCTCCAAACATGCTGCCACAA
This sequence comes from Iris pallida, assembly GCA_029216955.1. Classification (NCBI taxonomy): domain Eukaryota; kingdom Viridiplantae; phylum Streptophyta; class Magnoliopsida; order Asparagales; family Iridaceae; genus Iris; species Iris pallida. The sequence goes on from JANAVB010007327.1 coordinate 24,319, forward strand.
GTTTCTCAACTCGTTCCTCCGGATAGGCTTAACTAGAAAATCTGCCGCGCCTTTCAGCATGCATTTGTAAACCATGGTGATTGAATCATGGGAAGACATCACTGCATTATAGAACATAAACTTTTATAGCTTGTTGCGTAGTTATCTAGAAATAATTTGGCAATTGCGTAGTTGTCTTACTTATGACAGGGATGTTCTTGCAGGTCTCATGGTCCATTATCATGGTAAGGAGGCCAAACCCAGAGATCGACGGCAGCTCCACCTATGTCAGAACTAAGTCGATGCCCTGCGGGTTTTGCTTCAGTATCTCCCATGCCTTCAAGCCATCAGATACAGCGGCAACTGTTCATAATCGCAGAAGACGAAAATGTTAAAAATGGCAAATTATATTTATTATATATATATATAAATATAATATATATATATATACCAACCCGATGATTAATCAGAAGGCAAGGGATACTATAGATAGCACATCAATTTAATCAATATGTACAAATTGAAAACATTTCATGTAGAAGTATCCATGAGGTTCATCCAATTCTGCTTCCCTTGGCTATCGATCTTTGAGAACATTTGTTGTTCAAATTACTAATTATGCGCGGAATCGAATCACTTCCTAGGAAGAATTATATAAGCTATTTTAACTACTCACACTCCTATAAATT
>JANAVB010007328.1:0-29292 GCA_029216955.1 Iris pallida
ACTCTTCTCCCGAGCAGAGCTTAGTCTCCAATCAAGATACAATATAATGGCATGTAGAACATATGAGTAATCTGAAATATCATAGCATGGTGAAAAATACTGAATGTAGAATAGAACATGATATATGATAAGATAAAGTAAATATAAAATGTGCCTCGAATATTATAGCATAATGTGATCGGTATGGGTCAAGATCAGGCTTCCAGCCGACCGGCTACAAGTACGTGGACTCGGCCCGGCCGGGATGGTAAGCTATGGAGCAAGTAGTAGCACAGGTCAGGCTATACCCATCGTGAGGTGAGGGTATAGCTATGATACAAGTAGTAACTCAAGGTGGGCATTGATCACACTATCTATAATATTCCATCCCCGAGTAGTATACGGATCCGGACATAGCACGTCATGGCACGAGATTTCCTAAGAAGGTAGCTACCCTTCTCAGGAATCGGTGTCAATACAAGTACAAGAACAAGATCGAGCAAGTACCAGTATCCCAAGAAAATCCAAGAATGACATCTCATGACAGGAATCTGGTATATACTAGTCCGTGAACTATCGTGACTGAGAATCAAGTAAGACACTACGACTGAATCGGATATAGCAGATATCAAGACAATAAAAACTATCAGTGAATGTACTCGCCTGCGGTCCTGAGCTGTCAAATGGGGTCGATGCTCAGAGTGATGCTACAGACCTAAAGATAAGATATATATAAGCTAATTAGGGTTCAACAGTGTTAGGCTTGATTCTATAGTATAAGCTACGTAATCTAGGTCAGTCTCAGTCAACTAAGTCAAACTAGGTCACACTGAGTTACACTAGGTCAAACTAGGTCACAGAAAGTCAAACCAAGTCAAACTAGGTCAAATTTGGTCAATGGTTGACTTACAGTTGACTTTTGGTCAACTGGTCAACTATGGTCAACTCTAGGTTAAACTAGGTCAAATGTTGACTCTACTTCGACGTTCAATCAAAGCAGTCAACCATGGTCAAACAGGGTCAAGACTAGTCTCTATAAACATCTACAATGTTAACATATCAATTTCAGTGATTGTGAAATCACCGAAATCGATGGAACTCAAAATACCACAAAAGGAGAAAGATTATAATAATAGGGTGAAAACCTACAGATGTTGTCGGATGGTGAAACAACCATCACCAACGTGTCCAGAATGGTCAAATCAGCTAGAATAGCCTGTCCATAAGTCCAATTTGGACACAGGAGCAAAAAGGTAATTTCAGGCCAAAATGGTGTTCGTGTCGGACCCACTTTGCACCGAAAAATGTGCCAAAATAAAAGTGCACCAAACCTAACAAATTATATGTCCACGAATGCAGAATGACGATACGAACTCAACGATATATCCAAAATTGGATTCCGATGACCCGATCTCAAATTGATCCGTTGACCCGGATACGGGAATTCGATTTGCACGGAAAAGCGTGTCGGAGTCAATGTCCTCAAAACTCAGCAAATTATATGTCAACGAGTCCAGAATGATGATACGAACCCAACGGTATATCCAGAATTGGATTCCGGTGAGCCGATCTCAAAATGACCCGTTGACCCGGATATTAGTATTCGACTTGCACCAAAATGCGTGCCGGAACCAATGTCCACTAAAATCTAGTAAATTATATGTCAACGAGTCCAGAATAATGATACAAACTCAACGGTATATCCGAAATTGGATTCCGATGAGCCGACGTCAAAAAGTCCCGTTGACTCGGACCGTGGGATCCGCTTTGTACCGAAATACGTGCCAGGGCCCACTTCCTCCAAACAAAGCAAACTTTATATGAAAACATGCCAGAATGACACCACGAGTCTACTGGTGGTGTCAGAAATTGAATCCGGAGTCCCGGATTCAAAAATAGAATTTTACAAGTTGGAAATTATGAATTCGGACGACCAACTTTGGCGTCGAATTCAACCAATCAAACGTGCTCACAATGAAACAAAACTAGAGGGGTAGGAAGAGGGTTATACCAGCTCACCACAGGAACTGATAGCACGCCAGACGGAGCTGCGATGGAGGAGATACGAATCGACAAAGTTGGCTCCACAAAACTGTCCAAAAATAACACAATTTAAAGTGTCAACTTGGTGGCCGGTTTTGATGTATCAAACGATAAAATTTGTCACGACCCGAACCCAAAGTAAGGACATGAGTGCGTGACAGCTTCCCAGCCTACGCCGTAGAAATAACGTAGAACGCTGTCTAGGTCTACTATTTAACAACAATTATAATATCAAAACCTGTCGAGAACGGTCAACTCCGAATGGAGGACAAGCTATGACAATATAATATACTCAATCACAAGATCTAAGAAATATAGATGATACCAAAATATAAAGACAACAAGATATAAAATATCATCCAGAAGATCCAACACAAAAATAATACAAGTCTAGAGTCAACAATCTCTAATGCAAATACTAAAATAATAACAAGCCAAAATATAATCTGGAGACAAAGTCCAGTACTAAACTAAACCAGCTAAGCCACTCTAAAGCCCCATCGACTTGAGCTAACCCTTGCTGAACTAGGGTCTCTAAGTCTAGGCCAACTACGTCATGAGGACCGTAGTAGGTAGGACAATCCTCCTCGCCATAATCTGTAAAATTTTGTCAACATATCCAGTCAGGATGGAACGAGCACAAATCTCAAATAACAGTTCTAGTTAGACGATATTGAAAATATAGCAGTAAATAGAGAGAATATACGAGGTAAAATAATATGTGCATGAATCATGGTAAGGCATGTCAAGACTGTAACTGAATGTAAGAACAAGAAAACAGTATATACCATGTATAAATATCTGGAACTATATCTATGTGAGTTTAGTATTAGTTTCAACATGTGATCGGCTTAGAACTTGATACAATGTTTGGCCTGGCTAATCTTACGTGAGTGTATGATTAACACTATACAATGATGATACAATATAATACTGTGGGGTATTGATCACATATCTACGCTAACACCCCCATCCCTGACTAATATAGTGGATCCAGTCATGACACGTCATGACACATAATTCTCTGAGAAGGTAGCTATCCTTCGCAGGAATCCTATCTATATAATGCACAAGGAAATAGGAAGACTTGCACAAGGCATACCATATATAAGAGGAATAACATCTTATGACAAAATCTAGACAAATACCAATCCGTGTGAACAATGTGTCAAGAGAACAAGGATATCTACACTAAATACTAGAAACAAAGACGATATCATAAAATAGAAATATTATCAGAGAATGTACTCACCTGTGATGTAATGGATAAGTCGACTGAGTCCAAGAACAGTGCCTCGAGGACCTATAGATGGAATACTGTATCAATATAATGGTTTGGAAGTGAAATTAAGTCATACTGAGTCAAACTAGGTCAAGACACGTCAAACTAAGTCAATCTAGGCCAAACAAGGTTAAACTAGATTGTACAGAGTCAATCTAAGTCATATTAGGCCTAACGAAGTCAAACTAGGTCAATGCAAGTCAAACGAAATTAAACTAGGTTGATTTAAGTCAAATGTTGACTTACTGTTGACTTTTGGTCAACTGGTCAACTCTGGTCAACCCTAGGTCAACTCCAGGTCAACTTTAGGTCAAACTTGACTAACGTTGACTAACAGTTGACTTTGGGTCAACTGGTCAAGTTTGGTCAAGTTCTAGTCAATTTTAGGCTTCGATTGACTTTCGGTTGACTTTTGGTCAAAATAGTCAACCGTGGTCAACCAAGGTCAAAACTAGTCCAAGTCTACTATTTCTAACCATTACCAACCATAATATCCTAATTTTAGCTATATCTTAAAGTACTAAACCCATATGTTGTGAAATGGGTATTCTCTCTACTTATCCCGTTTACCCTTTCTACCCTAATACTAAGGCCAAGTAGCTTTTCCTTAGGAGTACCACTCCCGGCTTCCTAGGGTAGTAGGATACTAACCTACACTAACATTATCTAACCAAGTTTTCTAGGTAGAGTGGACATCCAGTCCATCTTATGGTCCATGTTGTTGATTTACCCATTATCTTGGCAAAATCTCACTTTTGCTTCTAACTCCCACTCTAGGCTCTCCTACTTCATTCTAAGCTTTCCTCCACTCTCTATTATGGTATTTAAACCCTCTCCTAGAATCTCGATACCGTATCACGGTATCTTGATATTGAAAAGTCAAAAAGGGTGTATTACCTTAAGGTAATGGATATTCATGAGATACCAATTTGGTATCTCAAAATACCACACGACTCCAACTCTAACTAGAATACTAAACTCTAACTATCTAACCAATACTAACTTGCTACCCAATCCATCTAACAGATCTAGTATTCGTGGCTAACCCCTTAGTACTAACATACCACTTATCTCCATATTTCCCCCAACATCTAACCAATATCCCCCTCTTTTAGAACCTCACCAAGACACACTCTAATTCACTCAAACCTACCCACTTATAGGCCATTTAGGGGGGGTATATATAGGTTTATATATGGTATATATATGGGTATATATATGTATATATATAGGTATATATTTAGGGGTTAAATGGGTGGTCAAATGGGGCTAAAGGGGGGTCAAAAGGCTGCTATTGTTGCTGCTATTGCTGTTGCTAATGCATGCTGCTGCTGCTGCTATAGCTGCTGTTTTTGCTGCTGTTTTGGGGGGGAACAACAGCCCCAACTCCCCCTAGCTGCTGTGTTGCTCTCCACTCTCTCCCTCTCTAACTCCATTAATCTCTTCCTCTCATTCTCTCTAATTTCCTCTCTAAATCTCTCCTCTATCTCACTATATATATATATATATATATATATATATATATATATATATATATATATATATATATATATATATCACACTCACACACATATTTATATCTACATATATATACACACACACACACACACATGGATACATACACATATATATTTACATATGGACACACACACACACACATATATTCCTAAACGACCCAAAACCTTATCTGAATACCCAAATCTTGCAATTCTACCCTCTAGGGCCTAGACACGTGCCCCACATAAGCAATCTAACTCGCGCACGCGAGCGGAAACGAGAAACGAGGCCCGAATGGCCAAATGGCAATTCTGGCGACTCCGGGGTGTCCGATTCGCGATACCGCGTGATACAGACACCAAACCTATCCGAATTCGATCCAAACTCTGCCCACGAGTTCTAAATAATTATTAGAACCTATTCTAAGTACTAACTTGTTGATTCTAGTGTCAGTGCAAAAAGTCACCCGTGTGTTGGAACCCAAAAACTCCGAAAAAGCCTATTTTTATGATTTCTCGCAAAACGACCCCACGTATCCAAATATGGACACGTACCTAGCCTCATCTCACCCAAACTAACCTAATTATGTCTAATTAGGCTAGGTGTATCACCCAAATATGTCAATTTAGGGTTTTCCCCAAAATTGGCACTAAACCTAGCCCGAAAGTTTCGAATTGAGTCCAATGGGTTCCAAACCTCTTCTAATGGGTTGTCCTACGCCCCGAGCATCCTCTAATATATAAATAACACTAATTAGGAGTAATTACAAGAGTTAGAGTTAGGGTTTACTTCTTGGGAGTTGGAATCCCAAGAAAAGCCCTAAAATTGGTTCTTTTTGGGTCAAGAGCCAATTCTATGCTTCCAACCCCTCCATGCTAGGTTCTACCTAGATAAAAATCACAAATAAAAGATAAACAAGGGTTAGCACCAAGATTAGAAAGGGATCTAGAGTATGGAAGAGATTTGACTTACTTTGGGCTTGAAATCAAAGGGTTTTGGCTTGGTTTGGGAAGGAACTCTCAAAAGAGAAGAAGAAGAAGAAGAACAAGATGTGAAAAAAATGAAGTAGAGAGGGGGTCTCTTGCTGCTGTCCAGATTTATGGGGTTTGGGGACATTTGGCAAATGTCCAAAATGCCCTCCAATGCCCCTTTGAGTCAATTTTGTCTTATGTGAAAGTTTGGGGCTAAAAGGGTCAAGTTTAAATGATCAAATGGACCAATTAAGTCATGTGAGATTAGTCTAAATGTACTATACTAATTAGTGGGATTTATGGGCCATGTCTAGCTAAACTCTGGGTCCCAACTAGAGTCTAAGCTACCCGGGTCACTAACACAAGTCGAAATGAGCCAAAACTCAAACCCGATCAAACTAAACTCGAAAATACAATATTAAAATATAAAAATTCTCAAAATATTAAAATATAAAAAATAACCAAAATTATAATACATCAATTTAAATATTATTAAAATAATATAAAATTAATCAATTAATTAAAATCCTAAATAATTTAAAAGTCACAAACTGACCAAAATATTCTTAGCCTAAAAAGTGGTAATTAGCTAATCTAATCACATGGGTTAGGCCTCAATGGTCATGGTTAGTCTCTAGGCTAAGCAGCTCTAAGGTTACACTAGCCAAAGAACAAAATCACAAAACACTAATTAAATTAAATTAAATAATCAAAATCACCAATAAATTAATAACATGATTTAAACCTATTATTAAATAATAAATTTTATAAAAGTTCAAAATTACCCTTATTTTAGAAAAGTGGTGGTTACAAATCTACCCTCCTTAGAAAAATTTCGTCCTCGAAATTAAGATGGCCATACTCCTTCTAGGTTAAACCCCCAACAATCAAGGTCAAGAAAACTATATATAAAACATACAAATTGTGGTCCTACTGGTCGTGATATCACGGTCGTGATCAGGGTCACTATACTATCTATCACAGCACAAAACATCTTGACAGGTACTAATGGAATCACACAACAAGATGGAAAGAAGAATATGAAAGAAAGACCTGCTAATCTGTCACCCGTAGCGTCGGTCTACTCGACTGTCAGCGCAAAAGCCTTGCCCCTCTGGGGTATATCCCTCCGATGGTGCGGGGCACGGTGCTGCGCTACAGGTGGCCTAGCTCCTTCTATCTAATCCATAATACTCAAGTAATATCCATACTGATATTCCAATCCATTATACTAGGGCACCATCTATATGGTATCTATTCTGCAATCTGATAATCATACCCGTCTATTCAGAAACATGTTACCAGAATCCTCGTCACACCAGTAAGTATGGCTGCGATAATCCATAGAGTCTGCAACTAATGTACATACCTCTAGAATCATGGTATTTAAAATTTTTGCATTGCCGCTAGCTTGGTTGCAAAAACTTTAAATTCCCACACCCGAGAAATACATTCAAAATCAGACTCTATCTCATCGCCAAACCAGCTTATATGGCTATAGAAGACTCTAGATTCCATGACTGAGGCAACCTAGCCCATAATGTTATCTTGGTAGAAAATCAAGTCAATAATGAATACCAAGAATCAAATTCAACGATGAACAAGGAAGTAGACAGAAACTGTTGGAATCGAATTTCGAGATAGTTTATAATGAGATTCTCAAGGGTCATCCCAGGAATCTTCTCAAGTAGTCCTAACTGTGATTGAGTAACTTTCTATACTGCCTAATCCTATATCCTAACAGCAGGCTCGTAGCAGCACTCTAAGTCGAGCACCACTACGAAATCGTACTAGTTGCGACTCTGACCTGCATGGGCCACCACTAAAAACGTGTCACGACCCGCACCCGAAGTAAGGACATGAGTGCGTGACAGCGTCCCAGCCTACGCCGTAGAAACGACGTAGAACGCTGTCTAGGTCTACTATCTAACAACAATTATAATATCAAAACCTGTCGAGAACGGTCAACTCCGAATGGAGGACAAGCAATGACAATATAATATACTCAATCACAAGATCTAAGAAATATAGATGATACCGAAAGATAAAGACAACAAGATATAAAATATCATCCAGAAGATCCAACACAAAAATAATACAAGTCTAGAGTCAACAATCTCTAATACAAATACTAAAATAATAACAAGCCAAAATGTAATATGGAGACAAAGTCCAGTACTAAACTAAACCAGCTAAGCCACTCTAAAGCCCCATCGGCTTGAGCTAACCCTTGCTGAACTAGGGTCTCCAAGTCTAGGCCAACTACGTCATGAGGACCGTAGTATGTAGGACAATCCTCCTCGCCATAATCTGTAAAATTTTGTCAACATATCCAGTCAGGATGGAACGAGCACAAATCTCAAATAACAGTTCTAGTTAGACGATATTGAAAATGTAGCAGTAAATAGAGAGAATATACGAGATAAAATAATATGTACATGAATCATGGTAAGGCATGTCAAGATTGTAACTGAATGTAAGAACAAAGAAACAGTATATATCATGTACAAAAATCTGGAACTATATTTATGTGAGTTTAGTATTAGTTTCAACATGTGATCGACTTAGAACTTGATACAATATTTGGCCAGGCTAATCATACGTGAGTGTATGATTAACACTATACAATGATGATACGATATAATACTGTGGGGTATTGATCACATATCTACGCTAACACCCCCATTCCTGACTAATATAGTGGATCCAGTCATGACACGTCATGACACGTGATTCTCTGAGAAGGTAGCTAGCCTTCGCAGGAATCCTGTCTATACAATGCACAAGGAAATAGGAAGACTTGCACAAGGCATACCATATATAAGAGGAATAACATCTTATGACGGAATCCAGACAAATACCAATCCGTGTGAACAATGTGTCAAGAGAACAAGAATATCTACACTAAATACTAGAAACAAAGATGATATCATAAAACAGAAATATTATCAGAGAATGTACTCACCTGTGATGTAATGGATAAGTCGACTGAGTCCAAGAACAGTGCCTCGAGGACCTATAGATGGAATACTGTATCAATATAATGGTTTAGAATTGAAATTAAGTCATACTGAGTCAAACTAGGTCAAGACACGTCAAACTAAGTCAATCTAGGCCAAACAAGGTCAAACTAGATTGTACAGGGTCAATCTAAGTCACATTAGGCCTAACAAAGTCAAACTAGGTCAATGCAAGTCAAACGGAATTAAACTAGGTTGATTTAAGTCAAATGTTGACTTACAGTTGACTTTTGGTCAACTGGTCAACCCTAGGTCAACTCTAGGTCAAACTTAACTAACGTTGACTAACAGTTGACTTTGGGTCAACTGGTCAAGTTTGGTCAAGTTCTAGTCAATTTTAGGGTTCGATTGACTTTCGGTTGACTTTTGGTCAAAATAGTCAACCAAGGTCAAAACTAGTCCAAGTCCACTATTTCTAACCATTACCAACCATAATATCCTAATTTTAGCTATATCTTAAAGTACTAAACCCATATGTTGTGAAATGGGTATTCTCTCTACTTATCCCGTTTACCCTTTCTACCCTAATACTAAGGCCAAGTAGCTTTTCCTTAGGAGTTCCACTCCCGGCTTCCTAGGGTAGTAGGATACTAACCTACACTAACATTACCTACCAAGTTTTCTAGGTAGAGTGGACATCCAGTCCATCTTACGATCCATGTTGTTGATTTACCCATTATCTTGGCAAAATCTCACTTTTGCTTCTAACTCCCACTTTAGGCTTTCCTACTTCATTCTAAGCTTTCCTCCACTCTCTATTATGGTATTTAAACCCTCTCCTAGAATATCGATACCGTATCACGGTATCTTGATATTGAAAAGTCAAAAAGGGTAAACTTGCATTACCTTAAGGTAATGGATATTCATGAGATACCAATTTGGTATCTCAAAATACCACACGACTCCAACTCTAACTAGAATACTAAACTCTAACTATCTAACCAATACTAACTTGCTACCCAATCCATCTAACCCATCTAGTATTCGTGGCTAACCCCTTAGTACTAACATACCACTTATCTCCATATTTCCCCCAACCTCTAACCAATATCCCCCTCTTTTAGAACCTCACCAAGCCACACTCTAATTCACTCAAACCAACCCACTTATAGGCCATTTAGGGGGGGGGGGGGTATATATAGGTTTATATATGGTATATATATGGGTATATATATGTATATATATAGGTATATAATTAGGGGTTAAATGGGGGGTCAAATGGGGCTAAAGGGGGGGGGGGGTCAAAAGGCTGCTATTGTTGCTGCTATTGCTGCTGCTAATGCATGCTGCTGCTGCTATAGCTGCTGTTTTTGCTGTTGCTTTGGGGGGGAAACAACAGCCCCAACTCCCCCCTAGCTGCTGTGTTGCTCTCCACTCTCTCCCTCTCTAACTCCCTTAATCTCTTCCACTCATTCTCTCTAATTTCCTCTCTAAATCTCTCCTCTATCTCACTCTCTCTCTCTCTCCTCTCTCTCTCTCTCTCTCTCTCTCTCTATATATATATATATATATATATATATTTATTTATTTAATCTCTTCCTCTATCTCACTCTCTCTCTCTCTATATATATATATATATATATATATATATATATATATATATATATATATATATATATATATATATATATATATATATATATATCACACTCACACACATATTTATATCTACATATATAGACACACACACACACACATGGATACATACACAGATATATTTACATATGGACACACACACACACATATATTCCTAAACGACCCAAAACCTTATCCGAATACCCAAATCTTGCAATTCTACCCTCTAGGGCCTAGACACGTGCCCCACATAAGCAATCTAACTCGCGCACGCGAGCGAAAACGAGAAACGAGGCCCGAATGGCCAAATAACCATTCTCGCGACCCCGGGGTGTCCGATTCGCGATACCGCGTGATACGGACACCAAACCTATCCGAATTCGACCCAAACTCTGTCCACGAGTTCTAAATAATTATTAGAACCTATTCTAAGTACTAACTTGTTGATTCTAGTGTCGGTGCAAAAAGTCACCCGTGTGTTGGAACCCGAAAACCCCGAAAAAGCCTATTTTTATGATTTCTCGCAAAACGACCCCACGTATCCAAATATGGACACGTACCTAGCCTCATCTCACCCAAACTAACCTAATTATGTCTAATTAGGCTAGGTGTATCACCTAAACATGTCAATTTAGGGTTTTCCCCAAAATTGGCACTAAACCTAGCCCGAAAGTTTCGAATTGAGTCCAATGGGTTCCAAACCTCTTCTAATGGGTTGTCCTACGTCCCGAGCATCCTCTAATATATAAATAACTCTAATTAGGAGTAATTACAAGAGTTAGAGTTAGGGTTTACCTATTGGGAGTTGGAATCCCAAGAAAAGCCCTAAAATTGGTTCTTTTTGGGTCAAGAGCCAATTCTATGCTTCCAACCCCTCCATGCTAGGTTCTATCTAGATAAAAATCACAAATAAAAGATAAACAAGGGTTAGCACCAAGATTAGAGAGGGATCTAGAGTATGGAAGAGATTTGACTTACTTTGGGCTTGAAATCAAAGGGTTTTGGCTTGGTTTGGGAAGGAACTCTCAAAAGAGAAGAAGAAGAAGAACAAGATGTGAAAAAAATGAAGTGGAGAGGGGGTCTCTTGCTGTTGTCCAGATTTATGGGGTTTGGGGACATTTGGCAAATGTCCAAAATGCCCTCCAATGCCCCTTTGAGTCAATTTTGTCTTATGTGGAAGTTTGGGGATAAAAGGGTCAAGTTTAAATGATCAAATGGACCAATTAAGTCATGTGAGATTAGTCTAAATGCACTATACTAATTAGTGGGATTTATGGGCCATGACTAGCTAAACTCTGGGTCCCAACTAGAGTCTAAGCTACCCGGGTCACTAACACAAGTCGAAATGAGCCAAAACTCAAACCCGATCAAACTAAACTCGAAAATACAATATTAAAATATAAAAATTCTCAAAATATTAAAATATAAAAAATAACCAAAATTATAATACATCAATTTAAATATTATTAAAATAATATAAAATTAATCAATTAATTAAAATCCTAAATAATTCAAAAGTCACAAACTGACCAAAATATTCTTAGCCTAAAAAGTGGTAATTAGCTAATCTAATCACATGGGTTAGGCCTCCATAGTCATGGTTAGTCTCTAGGCTAAGCAGCTCTAAGGTTACACTAGCCAAAGAACAAAATCACAAAACACTAATTAAATTAAATTAAATAATCAAAATCACCAATAAATTAATAACATGATTTAAACCTATTATTAAATAATAAATTTTATAAAAGTTTAAAATTACCCTTATTTTAGAAAAGTGGTGGTTACAAAATTAACGGACGAAAATTGAGGGGAGTGATGGTGGATATACCGAGATTGTGACGGAGCGAAGAAATCGCGATCCAACTGTCAGATTTTTCGAAAAACGTGCGCGAAGTTGCTGCGACAAAATACCGTTTCAACTTCGTTTCCGAGCTCGTCACGACGGGGACCCGTGCCAAACGCACGAATCGGCTATTTAACGCGTCGAGGAGGAAGGCGGAGTCCATGGGGGCCTGCCCGGGGGTGCGCCCGACCGAGGGGGTCTCGCCGGCAGCGGCGGCGACTGCGGCGGCGCCGGTGGCGGCGGCAGCGCGCGGTTGGCCGGCAGCTCTGCCGCGCGCACTCGCTGCTGCCAACTGCAGCTGCTGCTGCTGCCACGCCTCGTTGCTGCTGCTGCCACGCGCGGTGGCGCACGGTGGGGCGGCGACGGCGGTGCCCGGCGGTGGTCACGCAGTGAGGAGGAGGAGGAGAAAAAGAAAAAATGATGGCGGTGGTGTGGTGTTGGTTGATGGTGGAGTGTGTGTGTGTGTTTGTAAAAAAATAGGAGAGGGGGTGCTGTTCGTGCACAGGGGGGGTTTGTTTTGAATAAAGTGAGAGAGTGGGTGAGTGATGGGAGAGGAGAGAGAGATATATTATATATAATATATATATGATATATGTGTGTGTATTAATATAAAGAAGAGAGAGAGAGAATGAGGGATATTTTAGAGAGAGAGAATAGAGAGAGAGGGTAGGTCGGCTGATACATGGGAGGGAGGGGGGCTTAGCTGGTAGGTGTGGAAAGGAGAGAGAGAGTGAAAGATATTTACATATACATATACATATACATATATATATATATATATATATATATATATATATATATATAAAATAAATTATTGAAAAGAATTTATTGAGAAAAATTAAAAAAAATAAATTCTGGAAATTCAGGGGGCTTACATCCTACACACCTTATAAAAATTTCGTCCTCGAAATTAAAGGTTGGTAGTGGGGTTAAAACATGATAGAAGATTTAGGCAACATTTTAGGCACGATTCAAGAATGACGAGTTTTGCACGATCAAGAAAATCAATTCAAAATTGTTCAGGCACGATAAGGGATTTGGCACGATAGAATCATGATATGAACAAAATCATATGTGCATAATTTCAGAAATAAGTCAAGTCATTGGGACACGATTTTAGAGACGATTTAGATATTCGAAGATATACATTAAGTTCAAGTACGGGATGATCTGTAGGACTTACGTTGATGGAAATCAACCCGAAAGTCACACAGGCCCGATCAAGATTAAGGAGTATGATTAATACAATCATGAAATACGATCCAAGTTCGAACGTGATTAAAATTGGAAGTAGTCTAAGTTCACTTGGCACGATAGAGGTATGACAACGAAATCAAAACTTGAGCTTCGTCCGGTTAAGTCAAACATTGATTAACAGGATTCAGCTCGATGAAATTAGATTTAGGGTTATACGTAGGCACAATCAAGGTGAAAATGATGTGGTTAGGTATTGTTAGGAATAACAATACTTAGCACAAACAGTGATCGAAAATTTAACCACCCGGTCATGAGTGAAATCAAGACTCAAACGCGTTAAAATTTTTGTGATGATTAACAACTTAGGAAACGATTTAGAATAGAACGAGGAAAATCGAAAATCTAGTCTTGATCAGGAATGAAACCTGAGCATGAGCGACTAGAGAATCAAAATTCAAGTACGAAGGAGATCTATTCGACACAGTCGATTAGGGTTCAAGATTTTTAGCACGATTTGAGGGTTAAGATTATCAAGATCATGAAAATCAAAGTCGGATAGTCATGATCTAAAACAAAGCTAAGAGAAGCAAATGGAAAGAAAAATTGAGTATAGCACGATTGAGAGATAGATTTGATAAAAATCAGATTATAGGTCACATAAGCACGATCAAGGTCCAAGTTCAGTTATGAATGCCGATAAAATCATGAATTCGAAATCAATGTCCTAAAAGCACAATTTAGGAAGGAACCCAAGTCAATTAGGTACGGTAGAAAGTCAAACATGTTCAATTTTAACACGAATAATTTTGTAGTCACACTAGTTAGTCATGATTGAAAGTCAAAAATTTTAGGCACGAGTTTGAGGCAAGATAAAATCTATAGTTATGATCGTTAAAATCACGGTCAAGGAAATCCCAAGTTGTCTTAGTCATGCCAAATCATCTAGGGACGACTAATCACAAGGAATTTCGATGTAATCAGGAAATGAAATCAAGGTCGAAAAGAGTTTAAACACGAGTGTCCAAAATCCAAACATGATCAAAATTGGAAGTCAATGCACGAGGGTAATAGCATTGAAATCCAACCACGATAAAGAAATTTGTCTCAACACGGTCTAAGTTGATCAACTTTCGAGTAAATCAGAATTTGGACAAGATGGAGAATAAATCAACGAAGGCTGGGCACGAGAATCCAAGGATGAAAATCCAAGTTAGAATTGAATTTAACTCAATTGAGTACGACCCAGGATACGGGTAAGATAGAAGAGATGACCAAAGTCGTTCGATCGCGATCAAGAAAATTATGATTTAACGATATTGAAAACTCAAGAGATGATTCAGAGATATGGAATAAGTCCAATTTCTCTTGGTAGAAAATCAAAAGATAAGGTTTCATAGGGAAGCCAAGTTAATCATCTCTATCTGATACTATCAAGTTTATCTGGTCATCATTGGCCGATCACACCTTAATCTCATAAGTCCCATATAAAACCAATCTTATATAGCCACTTCCAGAATTACCCTTCCGTCATGAAGATTGGACCTTGTCATGATACCATAGGCCAGATCCTAAATTCCAAAACCCTAATCAAGAAGTACACCCTTCACTAGAACTCCACACTAACCACTTAATCCTCCTTAAATCCGAATTCTCCCACATTGTCCTAAATTGATCTGAAACCTCTAATTCAAGTTTATCATATCCTTGAAATTGTTCAAATCACTCTCATGGTGTTATTTAATCTAATACCACTAGGCTTTATGAAACTTATTCTTCCATTACCAAACCAACCTTCATATTTCCTTCATCACACACTTTCAATTTTCAACCATCTCAATTAATAAATTATATTCACAAAATCTCTTTTCCCTCTCTTTTTTTTGACTTAAAAATCCTTGTGCTCTCTATTCTCTTACCAATGCCTTGTCCAGTTTCTAAACTATATCCCCAAAATACGAATTTTTATACCATTAATGCACATCCTATTGTCCTTCTTATTTGAAATCCTTGAACTTGCTTTCCAAGTAAAACATCCTCGAAATACCCTAGTAACTCATTTCTAAACTGATTATATCGATCCCTTGGTTTTAGTTTCAACCTCAATCATACTTCTATCTCAAATTTCTACACTAGATCCAACATCTCATATTCTACCAAGATACCACTGGATAATAAATTCGCCTTCCGAACGAGATGATTTACGATACTTCCTTAACCTTTCCAAGGTGAAAAGATACAAAATTTCAACGACTTCATAGGACAGTTGACAGGAATGGATAAAAGACAAGTGATTGGTGTAATCAATACATAATTAATCAAGATGAAAGGAGTAATGACAAGATGAGAAAATCATCATATGATGAGAAAAGAAATGATAGAACAAGGAATAACGATAGGAATTGTCCTTAAGCAATAGGTCAAAAGAAGTGAATTAATTTAAGATACGACCTGATAACCATACACGTCTATCCACATGCTGCCAGAATTTACGCCACGCCAGTAAGCATAGCTGCAATAAACGATAGAGTCCATAACTAAGGTATACGCCCTATAATCATGTCATCTAGATTCCTTACCACGCCAACCGGTATGGCTGCAAAAAAATCTAAATTCCATAAGCAGGATAGTATATCCAAAATCAGGCTCCATGTCCTTGTCAGGCTAGCTAATATGACTGCGATAAATTCTAAACTCCATAATAAAGTAGACATTTATCGTTCTCATCGTCTCCATCAAATATGTTTATCAGGATATCTTAACTCAATCCTTAAAAACTTATCTTCAAACAAAATCAAAATCGAAGTCAACAACGAACATCAAGATTCAAAATTTTCAACAACGAATCAAGGATAAGTAAATGTAAACTAGCGGAAACAGATTCCGAGACAGAATTTAGAAAAAGTTCTCAGGAGAAGTCCCAAAGGTACTATCTAGGTCAAGATAAAGGAAATTATTAGAATATAATCTAAAACAATCTCAACCTAATATGAGACTGGCAAATCATATTCTCGTCTCAACCTAGAAGATATATAAGTCCAACTTATACCTTCCTTTTGGGGTCCACCAACTCATTCCAAGAAAGAATAAAGCTGATAACGGACAGATGTTTCAGAAATCAGGACGGACAGGAACAAATAGGAAAAGTTTCGAAAAGTTCGAAATAAGATTTCCAGGGGTCATCCCTGGAATCTACCAAGAGTTCCTAATATGTGACTGAGTACCAAATTCCTAAAATATTTCATGACTCAACCTTAATCCTAGGGCAGGCTCGCAGTAGTACAGAAAAGCTCAAGTACTACCACGACTTCGCATTAATTGCAAAGACTGACCTGCATGGGCCACCACTAAAAACGTGTCACGACCCGCACCCGGATATACGGGTACGAATACGTAGACAACGTCCAGCCTACGCCGTAGTATCGACGGTAGAACGCTGTCTAGTACCCAATAAATATACACTACGTCTAGAAGGCCTATAACTATAAATATACTCTAGTCACATCACAACAGCTAGGGATGATAAGACAAGAAAGATAACTAAAGCACAAGAACAACTAGAAACTACTAGAAGGAATCATAAGACAGGAAATAAAGAAGGAAAATAAGACAAACTAAGGATAACTACCAGGCAACTCACATAGAAGAATAGTGAGATCCACCTCAGCTAGCAACATCATGAAGTCCACTAATGGCACAACTACTCCTAAAATATTATCAACGGTATCCTGTCAGGAAAATGAGCAAGTACAAGCACTAACAGCAGTTCCATGTGAATTGACAAATTCTATAAGAGACAGTATAATGAACTACAAGACAAAGATATATGAAGACTTGGGAACCGTTCGGAAGCTGAGTTACAACCCTTAAACCAAACAAGGACCGGGGTTGGAACTCTTCTCCCGAGCAGAGCTTAGTCTCCAATCAAGATACAATATAATGGCATATAGAACATGTGAGTAATCTGAATATCATAGCATGGTGAAAAAGTACTGAATGTAGAACAGAACATGATATATGATAAGATAAAGTAAATATAAAATGTGCCTCGAATATTATAGCATAATGTGATAGGTATGGGTCAAGATCAGGCTTCCAGCCGACCGACTACAAGTACGTGGACTCGGCCCGGCCGGGATGGTAAGCTATGGAGCAAGTAGTAGCACAGGTCAGGCTATACCCATCGTGAGGTGAGGGTATAGCTATGATACAAGTAGTAACTCAAGGTGGGCATTGATCACACTATCTATAATATTCCCCATCCCCGAGTAGTATACGGATCCGGACATAGCACGTCATGGCACGAGATTTTCTAAGAAGGTAGCTACTCCTTCTCAGGAATCGGTGTCAATACAAGTACAAGAACATGATCGAGCAAGTACCAGTATCCCAAGAAAATCCAAGAATGACATCTCATGACAGGAATCCGGTATATACTAGTCCGTGAACTATCGTGACTGAGAATCAAGTAAGACACTACGACTGAATCGGATATAGCAGATATCAAGACAATAAAAACTATCAGTGAATGTACTCGCCTGCGGTCCTGAGCTGTCAAATGGGGTCGATGCTCAGAGTGATGCCACAGACCTAAAGATAAGATATATATAAGCTAATTAGGGTTCAACAGTGTTAGGCTTGATTCTATAGTATAAGCTACGTAATCTAGGTCAGTCTCAGTCAACTAGGTCAAACTAGGTCACACTGAGTCACACTAGGTCAAACTAGGTCACAAAAAGTCAAACCAAGTCAAACTAGGTCAAATTTGGTCAATGGTTGACTTACAGTTGACTTTTGGTCAACTGGTCAACTATGGTCAACTCTAGGTTAAACTAGGTCAAATGTTGACTCTACTTCGACGTTCAGTCAAAGCAGTCAACCATGGTCAAACAGGGTCAAGACTAGTCTCTATAAACATCTACAAGGTCAACACATCAATTTCAGTGATTGTGAAATCACCAAAATCGATGGAACTCAAAATACCACAAAAGGAGAAAGATTATAATAATAGGGTAAAAACCTACAGATGTTGTCGGATGGTGAAACAACCATCACCAACGTGTCCAGAATGGTCAAATCAGCTAGGATAGCCTGTCCATAAGTCCAATTTGGACACAGGAGCAAAAAGGTAATTTCGGGCCAAAATGGTGTCCGTGTCGGACCCACTTTGCACCGAAAAATGTGCCGAAATATAAGTGTACCAAACCTAACAAATTATATGTCCACGAATCCAGAATGATGATACAAAGGTATATCCGAAATTGGATTCCGATGACCCGATCTCAAATTGGTCTGTTGACCCGGATACGGGAATCCGATTTGTACGAAAAAGCGTGTCGGAGCCAATGTCCTCAAAACTCAGCAAATTATATGTCAAAAAGTCCAGAATAACGATACGAACCCAACGGTATATCCAGAATTGGATTCCGATGAGCCGATCTCAAAATGACCCGTTGACCCGGATATTGGTATCTGACTTGCATCGAACTGCATGTCGGAACCAATGTCCACTAAAACCTAGCAAATTATATGTCAATGAGTCCAGAATAACGATACGAACTCAACGGTATATCCGAAATTGAATTCCGATGAGCCGGCATCAAAAAGTCCCGTTGACTCGGACCGTGGGACCCGCTTTGCACCGAAATACGTGCCAGGGTCCACGTCCTCCAAACTAAGCAAACTTTATATAAAAACATGCCAGAATGACGCCACGAGTCTACTGGTGGTGTCAGAAATTGAATCCGGAGTCCCGGGTTCAAAAATAGAATTTTACAAGTTGAAAATTACGAATTCGGACGGCCAACTTTGGCGTCGAATTCAACCAATCAAATGTTCTCACAATGAAACAAAACTGGAGGGGTAGGAAGAGGATTATACCAGCTCTGCACAGGAACTAATGGCACGCCAGACGGAGCTGCGATGGAGAAGATACGAACCGACGAAGTTGGCTCCACAAAACTGACCAAAAATAACATAATTTAAAGTATCAACTTGGTGGCCGGTTTTGATGTATCAAACGATGAAATTAATGGACGAAAATTGAGAAGAGTGAAGGTGGATATACCGAGATTATGACGGAGCAAAGAAATTGCCGATCCAACGGTCGGATTTCTCGGAAAATGCATGCGAAGTTGCTGCGACAAAATACCGTTTCAACTTCATTTCCGAGCTCGTCACGACGGGGACCCGTGCCAAACGCACGAATCGGCTATTTAACGCATCGAGGAGGAAGGCGGAGTCCATGGGGGCCTGTCCGGGGGTACGCCCGACCGAAGGGGTCTCGTCGACGGTGGCGGCGACTGCGGCGGCGCCGGTGGCGGCGGCAGCGCGCGGTTGGCCGGCAGCTCTGCCGCGCGCGTTCGCTGCTGCCAACTGCAGCTGCTGCTGCTACCACGCCTCGCTGCTGCTGCTGCCACGTACGGTGGCGTACGGCAGGGCGGCGATGGCGGTGCCCGACGGTGGTCACGCAGTGAGGAGGAGGAGGAGAAAAAAAGATGATGGCGGTGGTGTGGTGTTGGTTGATGGTGGAGTGTGTGTGTGTGTTTGTAAAAAAATAGGAGAGGGGGTGCTGTTCGTGCACAGGGGGGGTTTGTTTTGAATAAAGTGAGAGAGTGGGTGAGTGATGGGAGAGGAGAGAGAGATATATTATATATAATATATATATGTGTGTGTGTATTAATATAAAGAAGAGAGAGAGAGAATGAGGGATATTTTAGAGAGAGAGAATAGAGAGAGAGGGTAGGTCGGCTGATACATGGAGGGGGGGCTTAGCTGGTAGGTGTGGAAAGGAGAGAGAGAGAGTGAAAGATATTTACATATACATATATATATATATATATATATATATATATAGATAGATATATATATATATATATATATATATATATATATATATATATATATATATATATATATAAAAATAAATTCTGGAATATATATATATATATATATATATATATATATATACAATAAATTATTGAAAAGAATTTATTTAGAAAAATTAAAAAAAATAAATTCTGGAAATTCAAGGGGCTTACATCCTCGCACTTCGTGCGACCAACAACACGTATATCATTGCACTTCATGCAACCAACATCACCATATTCGTTGCACTTCGTACGACCAACATCCCATAACTCGTTGTACTTCGTGCAACCAACATTCTTCGATGGCACCCAGAGATAGCGTGATAGTCATGACATACTTGTGGCAAACGTACGTACTTAATATAGACTTATTATATGGAACATCCAACGTAGTGTCGAGCAGATCCATGAGCTATGCGGTTGCGGAAACAACTTAGAGTCAACTGAATTTCGATTTCGAAGCAACTGAGGGTCAAAGAGATTCATTCACGGTCCAGAGGATGGAACCGCTCTGATACCAACTTGTCACGCCCCGACCCGGGAAATCGCTCATCCTCGCTAGATTTTACCCGAATCATCGTCCTCGCTGGGGCGTGATGCCGCACGAGCCTGGAGTTACACTCGTGCAAGACAAGATAACGGTTCACATAGTAATTATCTCAAATTCGTAACATAAGCAGCGAAAGGAAACAAAGAATACAATAAGAATCTCTTTTATTCATAATAAAGTGAAGGTTACAAGGCTCTGAATAGCCCAACTTAATATGCCAATTGGCTACAATGCTCATGATCTCTTTAGCTTACAAAGGATTATATTGTTCCATACATTATATCTCTTTATAGCCAACAAGTAGTCTTCGGCCGAACATCTCCATATCGCAAGTCCGAACGCCTATGCGGTAGCTCCTCTTGAACGCCAAGGACTCCATGTCTCGGCACGTCCAAGCCAAGCTCCGTCCTGCGCGAACATACCTGAACCTGCAGGTAAACTAGTGGGAGATTAGTGCTTTCGTCCTCGCTTCGCACTGATCAAGACCCGCTCGCACCCAAACCAAACACTAAATATATTTAATGAAACATGCAACATTAATTGGTGATCTTTCTAATTAGCCTTTGGATCAGTTTCATGGCCATATTCAATGTATAGCAACTTATTGTAAATATGTTCCACACCGTGTTCCTGCAGCAGATACAGTTAGGCATAATATAAAATATAAACATAGTGAATTGTGCATAGCTCCGTCCCTTTTTGCTTAGCCTGCAATGGTTAGACTTTACATAAGGAATCCTTCAATTCATGCAACCAATCATAAACCTAGCCATATGCATAAGGGTAGCAGGCCCTGCGCCTGCACCCAACTCTAATCTCAGCCCACCGACCCTATCTATATGAAGGTCACGGTATTTTGCACCGTAATGGACTTGGCATCTCTTATGTGTAAGCCTATGATCGCTTCGATAAGGGTTGCTAGCCCAATATCCGAAGGATCCCAAACTTACTGA
Source organism: Iris pallida (assembly GCA_029216955.1). NCBI lineage: Eukaryota > Viridiplantae > Streptophyta > Magnoliopsida > Asparagales > Iridaceae > Iris > Iris pallida. Next base: position 21,777 of record JANAVB010007328.1, read on the forward strand.
TATCATAGTTTATCACAATACTGGACGGTCGTAACCCGTCCGAATGATGTGCACCATAAATACCATACATAATTTCCTCATAGGTCGAACGGTCCCGGTGCCCCGGTCGTAAACGTCCGAGGAAAGTCGTACCCTTGTACGGGCCATCCGAGTCCATTGACCATGCAATACGTGCCACAGCATATAAGTCATACATTCTAACCCATCTCGTGTTCTATAAACATAAACATATCCATCTCTATCTCAAGTTCCTTCGGCATTATGCCCCAACACATCCGTATTGATGCACGACGCTCAACGGCTTAGACATCTCGTACTCATACTCAACGCGTTCCATTCATAAGTTATTCACGTAGCCTAATTCCGTAGTTACTTGGTCATTTCCTAGCTTCCGTGCACGAGGGCACGCTCGGCGCCATAATCAATGTTCTAGGCCTAGTATTCAATGTTCTCGGAGTCGTGCACGTGATGCACATCTCGATATTATCTTTCAATGTTCTACCATCACCGCCCTACCACGACCCATACACTTGATGCACGTCGCTTCGATTGTTCAATGTTCAATGTTCTATCTTAAGGTTCGACACATACGAAGACCCTTAACCGTTTGAGCCATGCTCGCTTACTAATGGTAACTTACGCACGTATACAAGAATATATTTTATTAGACATGAAGGAATAGGAAGAGAGAGTCAAGAACCCGCCCACCTTAGGCCGATACGCCTTGTCGTTTTACCGAGCTGAAGCGGCTCGATTCCATAACTTGGTTGCATAGCAATCACTCAGACTTAGCCATTCCTTTGGACTACTCGGTTGATTTGGCCTATCGTGCCCATGCCACACTCCGTTGCAAGGCGAAGATTTGGTTTCGCGGATACTTTACTGAATAAGGCAAAATGCCGACCTCTTATCGTCTAGTGTAAAAGCATAGCCTGCACACCAGATCAACTAAAATCAGCACTTGCTTCAAACGGGACTTATCCTTTGCATCGATTCGATTCATAGATTCCAATCGACTCAAAGCTTACCTTTGGCCAACGTAACTCTTCGAGTCAACGACTCATCATAATGCACCATACGGAGCGGGGCATTACAGGGGCGACGGGGATCCTAGATCTAGGGTTCAGGCGAGTTCGTCGGAGAAGATGGGCTAGGACGGAGGCTAAGGTGGTCGGGAATGGAAGTAGGGTTAGGGTTTTGGTCGGGGGGGCTATTTATAGGGCTGGGTGTCACATCCCATAACCAGAATACTGGAGAGCGGAGGACAGACACAGCCAGCTACGTACATTGAAGTGAATTCCACCTCGCAATACGGTCACGACTGTCTAGATGCATAAGGGTTTACTACAAGCCAACAGTCACTTATGGTTTAGGACAAGCCTAGTGTCTCAATCTCAAGCAAGCAAGTAATGTAACAAGATGGTAGATCATCAGACATACAAAGTAAGGCACCCCAAACATTACATATTCAGATGATCATGAAGCTAGTCATACAAAATACGGAGACTAGCAAGAGTTTAAGTCATACATGATCAATCCTAGGATTTGTCAATCATGTTACAGCCCTTAGGCAGACAGAAATATAAATTTAACACAAGCTAACACTTGTTCGGCGGCTAAACGCCTCAAAAGAATAATTTACAATAGAGTGGGAGAGCAAAATAAAATCCACTCGTTGCCAGGGTTGCGCCTAGTGTGCACCATCTGGCTGGAAGGCTGGAAGATCCACGGGTGCTACTCCGAAATCTGGCCATACAAAACCAGCTGGGTCAGACCCCAGAAAGAGCAAGTGCTACAAGGGAGACTTCACTTAAGAACTAAAATCAGTATATTAGCACATGAGACATAAATGATAATAAAAGACATGAGTTAAAGAAATTAGAATGATAAACGATAAGGTAACTAAGGAACTATTCCGGTAACCAAGTTACAACCCGTATACCAGACAAGGACCGGGGTTGTAACCCTTCTTCTGAACAGAACTTAGTTGTCACGCCCCAGAACCAGAATACTGGAGAGCGGAGGCGTACATAGCCAGCTATGTATATTAAAGTGCAACCCACCTCGCTATACGGTCATGGTTGTCTAGATACATGAGGGTTTAACTACAAGCCAACAGTCTTCTATGGTCAAGAACAAGCCTATTGTCTCAATCACAAGCAAGTAAGTAAAAGTTACAAGATGTAAGACCACCAAATATACAATAGTAAGGCATACCAAACATTACATATTCAGCTGATCATGAAGCTAGTCGTTACAAAATGTCAGGACTAGCAAGAGTTAAGTCATACATGATCAACCCTAGGATCTGTCAATCATGTTACAGCCCGTAGGCAGACAGTAAATAAAGGTACAACCGAGCTAACAAGTGCTCGTCGGCTAAACGCCTCAAAAGAATAATTTTTACAATAAAGTGGGAGGACAAAAAGAAACCCACTCATTGCCAGGGTTACGCCTGGTGGTTACCATCTGGCTGGAAGACAGGTGGATCCTCTAGTGCTGCTCCGATATCTGGCCACACAAAACCAGCTGGGTCAGACCCCAAAAAGAGCAAGTGCCACAAAGGAGGCTTTACTTAAGAACTAAAATCAGCATATCACAATAGAATATTAAAGATAATAAATAAAGAACTGATAATAATAGAGATAACAACAGTAAACTGAGTACGAGAAAACCATTCAAGTAGCCAGGTCATAACCCTTAAACCAAACAAGGACCGGGATTGTAACCCTTCACCTGAATAGAAACCCGTCTCAAATACTATTGGTACAAAAGGACAATAAACGAAGAAAGGACATAGAACTGCTCCGGGAGCCAGGTTATAACCCTTAAACCAAATAAGGATCGAGGTTGTAACCCTTCGCCTAAAAAGAACTGGACCCCTGATCTTTATTGCTAAGGCCAGCATAAGTAATTAATCATACTGCAAAGTGAAGTAAAACATGACGAGCATGGCATGGGGTGCAATAAGACAATAAACGAAGAGAGGACACAGAACTGCTCCGGGAGCCAGGTTACAACCCTTAAACCAAACAAGGACCGGGGTTGTAACCCTTCGCCTGAACAGAACTGGACCCCCGATAGTTTATTGTTGAGACGGGCACAATCAATCGGGTCATGTCACAGTCATGTACATGATCAGGATAAGACTAAGCTGGAATAAACTCCATCCAATCAATCACGGCCAATCAAGAGTACGGCTTGATACTTTTAACTAACTAGGGTTATCACAGGCCTAGTTACTAGCAAGATGCAATGAGATTATTCCAACAGCCATAAGCCCTGCAGACCATCCGGTTATCCAGGTCGAATGTCCGTTTGTGAAGAATACAATACGTGACTGTGTGCTGGAAATGTGCCCTACTCGTCGGTAGGCTACAAGTCCACCTAATGCGCCTAGATAACGGGATTGCCTGTAGCTGGGAACCTCTTCATGTCTACTAAATTATTCTAGTTTATTAGCCTTAGTCAATTGTTGTAGGTATTCCTGACCGTGGTACTCAGGGATCCCTATCCTAGACATGATACAAGACAGTACTGGTTTATTTGTACAAACACAACCGCCCACGAAGTCCAGGTCGTTCCTACTTGTCATGTCAGGCTAGATTTCGTAACAGCATGTCGAGATATATCATGTCAGTTTACTTGCCGAGAGTGCGCCACAGCGGGCCACTATCGTGTTCTATTCTTACATTATCATAATGAGAAAAATTGCATAAAATAACTAATAACATATTCTTAAAGCCAAGGAAAAGATCTACAACTTTTATGTTGGGAGTTGGGAGAAATTCTGGCCACAATTCAGCCAAACAGGACTTAAAACAGTCAAAAACAGCCAAAATAGGCACTATACGGCACTATTCAGCACTATGCGGCACTATTCAGCACTATGCAGTATCACGCCCCGCTTCCGTAGGAGCGATCGTCCTCGCTAAGGCGTGATGCCGCACGAGCCTAGATTGTGCTCGTGCAAGGCAGGTTCCATAACGGCCGATTTCAACGGCTGCGACGGGGTCGTCGCACAGAAGTCCCAAGCAGAGACATTGAATAACAGCAGCGGAATTTAGAACAAAACACAAGTCATTCAAAGAAGCTCTTTATTGATATTGAAACAACGGTTACATTGGGGGCGCAAGGCCAATATTACAATCACTCAAGCTCACTCTTCTCACATTTTACAAGTTCACTCAGCTCTCTCTCATCTCTCAATTACAAGTCTTGATCAAGCTTCGGAAGGCGATGTTCATACATTATGTCCTGTATAAGTCTTCAATCCACGCGACCGCACACTTCGAATCGCCAAGGAACTCCGTGTCTCGACACATCCAAGCGAGCTCCACGCCACGAGCTTCTACCTGTGCCTGCACATGAACACTGTGTGGGTGTCAGTACTCAACTGTACTGGTGGAATGAGCTCCTCGCCCACCCATACAAAACCAACACGTTCATTTACTTTGTGCAGCATAGTCCCTTCTTATCAATTGTCATTCTAGTCGTGCCCTAGGATCAGTTTTATGACCGACGCCTTGCTTATTTTGTGTCTCTAGACCATCTCGTGCTTACCACGACAACGTTAACTCATACCTTACCTCAAGACCCTTCTTGTGCCAATAACGTTAACCTATCGAGTCGTGTTTGCCTTACGGCTTGAAATCAGAGACGCAACTACGCGACGAGGCTCCACTTCCATGTGACCGTGCTACAAACCCTTGCTGAGGCCGTGCCTCGTAACTCAATGAGACTCGATCATATCGTCGCCTCGTGGCCCTTGCTACTTTGATCACCAACTGACCCATCCACTTGTGAACTAAGGGTTACTCGACCAACTTTGCCTTACGGCAGTTTCCTGACTTAAACTCAAACAACACAACCATAACCATGCAACTTATATGCCGACAACATAGGACTCGATGCCACATCTCGTGCCGAAGCACGTCGTCTACGTTGATGCCAAATCTTAGGACCAAACCTTGTGTTCTAACTGTATACACATCCGACTGACTCAATCCAAAGGCACACACGCGGATTGCCGCCCGTGCCGACCCATCTATATGAATTGGTCACTAACATCACAAGTTATCCTGGACTATAGCCTTGCCATTCGGCGACCCTTTCAGCGCAAGTAGCTAGCCCCGCTGAAAGTTTCCGAATGACCCGAGCGGTTCGTCCAGCTACGGCTATATCGTGTTTCCCTCCGGAACGCCGCGGTCCCATGGCGCCCAGGGTTGTCGCGCATGAAAACTCCTTCTTGTCGACAAGTTGTCCAATGACCATGCAAGACTCGACACAAACTGACGTCTCACACAGTCATTCCTCTTCCAATATTACCATCTCTTTCAAAACCAATATCAAACCATCTATCATTTGAGACCCCTCGACGACCCACGGTCGCGAGCGTTCTTTCTATGTTACCATATCATTTCATTCACTAAATGCTTATTCAATAATCCTTTCTCCAAAACTCATTCAATCAACCGTGGTTCATGCCCTAGACACTAAGTCCGTGCACCGTGCCTCAAACCGACTTCCGTTCTACACGACGCTATCGCCCAAGTCATAGTATATATGACGGGTCTTGGGATCGTGGGACTATTTAACCTGACAACCGTAGAATGAGCGGGACAGCACTTCGAATGACTTAGGTCGACCGACATAACTTTGCCTAACTTACTCAAGCCTACAACTTAACGAGCAAAGGCCGCCTCAAGCCTTGCCTCGATGGAACGTGTCGTGTACGCGTTCAACTTTGAACGACCAAGTCATTTGGGTGCCTAGACTTATGGCACAGGCTGTGCAATGCAACTTGACTCATGGGACAAGCCAAGGCTATGCCAAGCCTTGGACGACAGGACCGTGCATGCTTTATGAAGCATTTATGCGGGCGACGCCTATGACTTAGGCTACGTTCATGACTTCGCATACTCAACCAACTTTCCTTCTCCCAAGCCACGGGCCGAAGGACTGAGTGTCATTTTTAAAGCACGCCGTGCACCAACTCTAAGCCGACCGTTAGACCTTTCCATATTCTAACTCAATTCGACCCGTCGGGATTATTCCCTTTAGCTATGTGGATTCGTCTCTTTTATTATTAAGCCTACCTGTGCAAGTTGAAAACATGCAATTTATTATGTGAAGGCTAAGATGAGGAGAGTTCACCGAAACTATCCTACCTGAGCGAGCGGTCGCTTCGACCGAGCGTTGTCTTCGAGTAGCCGTTGCAAGGCTAAGTCCGAACGTCGTTGGCATTTTGATTCTGCCGATTGACTGAGCGGGACGGGGCACTACATCATACACCACTCAGAAAAAGTTTCGTCCTCGAAACTAACTTAGTACACTTATCGACTTATCACTTTTACTCAACATTCAAGACTCTCGCACACACTACGCCTATGCGTTTTCTCAAATCCGAGCCACGCTCGTGCTATCCACAATCCTTTACTTCTAAACTCACGGTCTAAAAATCTTCGACACTTTCTCGTTCCTCAAGTCTCACTTGATTCAGCGTATCACTTAGTTTGGATCGTGCACATATTCTAGGCGTCTCCAAAATACATGCATTTCAACCAAGCCTTGTGATAGTGAACCCAATTCCATCTATCGATCCATCCACTCAATCCTTTAAAATCAATCCTACCGATGCTAACTCTCGCAACATGGACATCTCGCCTAGCCGCTAGGCAATCTCTTTAGGCTAAAGTCAATTGTCAGTATTGGAATCACAGTTCCCAAACAACGATATCAACACTGACCCCATCCTAAGGTCAAACCAAGTTGATAGTATAGGGTTTCTACCCAAGCTTACATCACTCTGATTTCTAGACATCGAGCATCGATTTCCTACGCACATCCCAATATTCGTCGCACGGGGTTCGAGTCGTTCAGCAAAGCCACCCTACGATAACTCACGTTCAACCAATCCTCGATATGAATATATCGTTCGTTTATCAAGCCGTTTCACATAGCCTATCTCTTCGCACACGTTCGACATAATCCACCTATCAATCCTTCTCAAGTTAAGCACGCTACCACACGATTCATCGCTAAACCATAATTTCACATTCCATACTTCTGAAGTCATCTATTCCAATTCGTGTAATCGATCACTAGGTCGTCTGACTTAACAATATGTCGCGCCCCGATCTCATGCGAGTCAGATTATCCACGGTAGGCATGAATCACCATGCACGCTCCCGCGAGATAATCATTCTCATCGGGACGTAACTCTTGTTTTGTGTCCAGACTAATTCATTCTCGATGCGCGGATTGGACCTACTCAATCCTCAAGTTTTACTCATTCGCCAATCATAAGTCCTACAATCCTCGAGTCCATCTTTGCATCAAGCCGACAAGTCAAGACAATCAAAGTTGTCGCATCCTGATTTTCCGAGTTCGATCATTCCCGCGACATGAATCACCATGTCAGCGCTCAGGCGGAACGATCGCCCCAAACCCGACGCAACACATGGGTGAGGCTAGAGTTGTACTCGCGCAAGACAAGATCGTTGACGTTGTGGTT
>JANAVB010007329.1:0-39828 GCA_029216955.1 Iris pallida
TTCAAATCTTGGATGTGATCCTCCTTTTGTCGACTTTTGACTGCAATCATCAACGTAGCATTCGACTGTTTTTCGCAAATGTTCACGGAATATAGTGCTCATAGCTCGTTGATAAGTTGCTCCTGCATTCTTGAGACCGAATGGCATAACTGTATAACAATATGTACCAATCGGCGTTCTGAAAGAAGTGTGCTTCTCGTCATCTGGAAATATTTTAATCTGATTGTACCCAGAATACCCGTCCATGAATGACATCCGTTCAAACCCACAGGTATTATCGATCATGACATCAGTGATTGGTAGAGGAATTCGTCTTTAGGACATGCCGCATTGAGATCGCGGAAGTCTATGCAAACTCTGATCTTGCCAGTCTTTTTAAGGACAGGAACTATGTTAGCCACCCAATCGGGATGTTGTTCCTCTCTAATAAACCCGGAGGTCATGAGTTTATTGACTTCAGCTTCAATTGCATCCATAATGTCTGGACGAAATCGTCGCTGTTGTTGTTTGACCGGTTTAGCATTCGACAAGATATTGAGCTTGTGAGTTGCAATTTGTGGATCAAGTCCTGGCATATCTTCATAACTCTAAGCGAAGACATCGATGTAATCACGAATGAGTTTGATCATGTCTTGCTTATCAGTTTCTGAAAGACTTTCATTGATGAATATTGGTTTGGGGGATCCCTCTTTACCAACATCTATTTGAACAAGTTTATCTTCAGTCGGAGGTTCTTTTTGCTCGAAACGGAACTCCCATTGATTATCCAACCTTTGGGCCCATTGTTCTGATTCAGGTGAGATTTCAAACTCATCTTCGTCTTCATCACTTTCTTCGGAACGGTCAATAGAGACCATGTTGGAAGACAGAATGTTGCAATAGAAATCACCGATACTCGTATCGGAAACCCAAGAGGTAGTACTAGAAGAATCAGATCTCTTATCTTCGTCAGATTCGGGATCTTCATGAACAATATTGATAAAAGGAATAGGAGCAGTATAACCCAATCCGCATTTTCGTCCTTCCATATTTCAGAGGAGGAATCCGGACAGGTATTTTCTTCCTTTTCCACTGTTGAGGCTAGTTCTGAAGTCATAGCCCATATTTTTAATGATGTCTTTAGATTGCTGACTATAACGACGTAGTTGTAATCTTCCAGTATCGTCATTCTTGTCATCATCTTCTAAATCAGAAGGACTTTGGGGCCCTTTGTAAAAGAAATTGGAATGTCTCCTAGATTTCTGCTGGGAACTAGAAAGTATGAAGATTGTACAGGTTCTAGGGATACATCTATAGCAGTCTGTACAACTCCTATGGTTATTGTGCTCAAGTCATCTAACAAATGTAAATAACTATGAACATAATTACACACATCAGCGTACTGCAAAGATGGAGACTTTTCATTAAATGTAAAAGCAGCAATATTTACATTGGAAGAAGGCTGAGCCTTAGAGATCTTAGCCAAGTCAATGACTAAAGGGAAGAAGAAGACGAGAAGAAGCTTTGTTTCGATTAAGATCGATAACAAATGGCTCAGAAGAGGTGAGCTCCCTTGAAGCTTGAGATGGAAGAGTAATCCGCCCTCCAACTGGAATTAGCAGAGTATCATGTGAAGATACAGGAACTGTAGTACGCCCACTAACATGAATGATCATTGTATCTTGAGCAGACGACTGAGGTAACGGAGAGATCCGTCCACTCACCGGAATGATGAAAGAACCTTCTCCGGAGGATTTGGAGATTGTTGCTGAGTAGTTCGACCTTTAACAGAATTATTAAAGTCTCACTTTGTGAATCCTCTTTCTCCATAGCTTGTATCACCCTTGTATACTCTTCTTTGTACATTCGGGAATCATTGAAATAAGCTTCGACCCCATGGAAGGGATTTATATCAGCAACTTCTTTTTGTACTCTTCCATTGCTATCAATGTATTTAAAACACTGATGAAGAGTAGAAGGCACCACATTATTTTCATGAAGAAAGGGCCTCCCAAGAAGATTGTAGGATCCCACGATCTCAATCACATAGAAAGTGACTTTGGATCTGAAATCACCTATCTGAAGCTTCAGATGAATCTTTCCCAAAGGCTCGCTTCGGCTTTGATTGAATCCCAGGATAGTAGTAACCGTCTTGGAGAGCTTGTGAAGAGGAATTTTTAGTTCATCCAACAGACTCTTTGGCATTATTTATAGCAGACCCTGGATCAATGGGGATACGATCTATCTTCATTGTATCGATATAACCAGTGTAGTAGAGAGGCCGATCATGTCGATTATCCTCCAGTAGCATGTCGTCTTGTGTAAAGGTATATTTGGGATAATCTCCAATACGTTGCAATGTAAGCAAGTGGCAGGTTCTGCATCTGGCTTCTTTAACTGTGCAAGACAAGATCTGCCTGAAGAAGTGCTTCACTTAACGCTCTCGAGTCTCTTTGGAAAGACGTAGAAGTTCAAAGAGGGACATTCTAGCTGGAGTATTAGCAAGTTGAGCTAAAATGTCAAAGTTATAAGGCTTCTGAAGTCCAAGAGGAGAGGACTTCTTGATTGGCTTATCAAACCGAGCCTGTTGTTTGCCTTTCTCAAGAGCCGTAGGCTTGGAAGAAACAGGTTCATCTTGGGTAGTTGAAGGAACAGGTACGGTGGATGATTCTTCTTCAGGAGGAACATTAGGAGCGTCTTTATCAGCAGGAGGAGTATCAGGAGTATCCTCAGGATTCTTGGAATAATCCTTTAGATAAGGTTTCCCTGTTCTAGTAGCACCAGCAAGTGCTTCTTCTTTGTCTTTTGGCTCTGTATCAGAGATAGATCCAAGAGAAGTCATATGACATGACTTAATCTTTCCAGCCTTCTTGGACTTTCGAGAAGTAGTCTTTTGAGGAGAAGGCGATTCAAAATCTGCCACTAGATCAGGATGGATCCACATGATTTCTCCTGTTTCCAAAGTGATTGGCACTAATTCTTCAGACTGTGGAGGAGTTCACTATTTCAAGAGTTACCTTGGGAATAGGAACGATCCCACTTTCAAGGAGTTGAGGAGGGAAATCTCCGAATTGCATAGAGACGACGTTGGAGGTGACAGTCTTCTCTTTCGGAGTAAGAGAAATAGCTCCATATTTAATCATTTCTTGGATCTTTCTTTCAGTACATAACATGTACGAATTGTGCGACCCAACATTCGGTGGTATGGACAGTATTTGGATGATCTGTCTTAACAGCTTCATCAGGTTTCTTGATTTCAGGTAATTATATTTTATTACCTTTCAAGACATTCAAAGATACCAAGGACATCATCGTCGAAAGAGTATTCTTCCTTGGGGCGAGGTGCTCTTGTTTTGGGTTGTAGAAGTAGGAGAAGTTTGCACATTTGATGCATCTTTGCTCTGAAGATTAACTTCAAGAGTTTCTTTTCCCTTGCGAGCATTGTTTTTAGCATTATTGTTAGTACCTTGACCTGTTTCTTTGGGAGTCATCTGCACTCCTAAACCTTTGAAGGTTTCAGCACTAATTTCTGCAGCCTTGGCACTAACTATAAAGAAGGCCAGTCTTGAAATTTGGTGGATCCTGTCCACATGCTGATGATTGGCAACAAGTTTGATTTGCATGTGTCGATGGTGACAGCATCAGGAGTTCCAAGAGGCATCTTCAGAGCTTCTCTTCGAAATCGTTCAATGAAATCCTCTGTAGTTTCATTATTTTTCTGCTTGATTCTAATAAGAGCAGACATAGTCATGTCATTGAGCCCTTCATAGAACCTTTCAAGAAACATCTGTTTGAAACCGGCAAATGAGGTAATGCACCCATCTGGGAGACTTCTATACCATTCATAAGCCGTTCCCTTGAGACATCCAACAAACACCCGAGTAAGGAGGGCGTCACTTGGTTGCAACTGGTCAGTCATTACTTCAAAGTGATTAATAAACTGACTTGGAGAAGTGGTTCCATCATAGAATGAGATAGTAGGCTTGTATTTAGGAGGATACATACTTGCTTCCATTCTATCGGATAAGGTTGCTTGATGCCTAACCTTTGTAAACCATCTTTTTGTTTGAATGCCTCGAATTGAGTTTTGAGATTCTCAATTTTCATTAACAACTCCGGAAGATTGTGGAGTTGTAGCTCGTAGAGAATAGTTGAGAGGAGGAACAACGTTATAATACGCACTACCCCCAGCTCCAGAGAGACTAGGATCTGTTTGAGCTGGTCCAGGAGTATTAGATTGTACTACTGGAGGAACTTGTATTACACCAGTATCAATTGGTATGGCATCTGGTACAGTCTGTCGATTTTGCATCTGAGTTGCCATGAGTTCATACATCGACTTCATAGTATCAGCCATAGACTTCATTTGCTGTTCCAAAGAAGCAATCCTTTGTTCTTGAGGAGTCAAGGAAGAAGAAGGTTCATCAGTATTCCCATCAACCATATAAGTCGTGACTGTACGAGGGATTATTGATGAACTGGTGGATGTTGTTTGTTCTGAATCATTGCTTTGTGCATCAAAGTCAATTATAGGAAACTACCCCCTAGGAAGAGGTGGGAAGTTAGATTCTCCAAGGAATTCAGAATCATCTTCAGAAATCAAAGTTCTCTGACTAGAGGCCAGGACTCTTGCTCTTGTGCCTCTATATACTCCATCTGGACTATCAGCTCTACCCCCAGTATTCCGAGAGGTCATGTTGACTGAAGCAAACAAAGGCTCATCTTCATCAGGCATAGGTTCACACTGAATCCGATTGAAGATATTGTCGTTTTGTTTGACATCTACATTGTATTGTGACTCTCGGCTGGAAATCACATTCATGATCAACATAGTCCTGAACCATCGATTGACATCTGCATTGAATTATGACTCTTGGCTGGAAGTCACATTCAGCATGATCCATTGTCATAAATTATTCCTTCTCTTCTGTTGAAGGTGTTCCCATAGATCTATCTGTGAAGATTGAGGTAGATCAGAGAACATTCTTTGTGTATTTTTAGGAATATATTTCTGGTTTTTGGGTCTTGATGGCTCTTGATTATATAGGGAGTGATTAATATGAGCCACATAATTTCTAGCATACTCTGCATCCGGATCTTTTATCTTCATTTCCGATTGGTGTGGTTTCTTAACACCAGAAGTGCTTCCCAAACGGGTTTGATTAAGTTTTGTTCTTAGATCAATTGGAGGTAACACATTGGTTTTGGAAACTTGGAGTTTTCCTTCCATTGATCTAGATATTTGCAGAGAAGAAGAGTTGAACCACCCCCTTGATTAGGAGTTGGTAACAGACCTTTTCTAGACAAATTCTGTGCCCAATTCGAAGAAGTCGTAGAAGAAGACATTAAAGAATGTTTCTTCTTAGACTTATTCAAGTTTTGAGACATAGAATGTCCAGAAGGAAGAGTAGTCAAAAGACTATCTCCTTTTCTTTGACTAACAAAATTGTGAGTCAAAGCTGTTCCTGAAGTAAAAACTACAGGAACAGAAGAAACAACTAAATCATCTCTTTTCGAAGGGACTTTGTTGGAAGACCACCCCAGTTCTAGTAGAACTTGGCACAGAAGAAGAGATAGCTAAAGAGCTATTCTTCTTAGATAAATACACGCTGAAACAGATTTGGTTAAAGAACCAGTACTGTTAGCGTGATTGTTGATTTTAGAATTACACGCTGGAACAGATTTGACTAAGGAGCCAGTACTGTCAGCGTGATTTTTGATTTTGGAAATACACGCTGGAATAGATTTGGTTAAAGAACCAGTACTGTCAGCGTGATCTTTGATTCTGGAAATACACTGGAACAGATTTGGCTAAGGAGCCAGTGCTGTCAGCGTGATTTTTGAATGAGAGATTGCACTGGAACAGATTTGGCTAAGGAGCCAGTACTGTCAGCGTGACTTTTGGGATTGAATTTGCACGCTGGAACATATTTGGCTAAGGAGCCAGTACTGTCGTGTGACCTTTGATTACTGTCATCTTCGAGCGCACAAGAGTGTGCGTGCTTGCAGTAGAGTCCTTGCCAGTGTTAGGAGTAGACACTGTGGCAGAGACTTCACCATTGGCTGCCAACTGATTCTTAGGGACATAGACAGAGTGTCCCTTCGACTTGGCAGTGATGATGGAGGCTGGAGTGGGCTTGCCACTCTTAGCCCGCTGCATTTCTTCATAGGCGAATTGATCGAATTGGATCGTCATCACCTTCTTCGTCGAGCCGACTGACGAAGTGTCGCATTGAGTTGTTGCCATCTCAGAAGAGGAGATGGTTTTCCCCAGCAAGTCGCCAATTTGTTTTCCATAAATAAATTCACTTTATTTATTGTGTATCTGGAAAAATTACAACTGTAGGAATCCGATCTAGAAGACGATCACTTTATCCCTTAGACTATGCGAAGAAGAAAAGCTCTCAAAATTTTGACAGTAGATAACTATGTATCTGTACAATGAATGAGAAAAAGAACTCTATTTATAGAGTCAAAAATAACTGAAAGGATAACTGTCTTCACAGCCTTTGCCTAGTTGAAAATCACGCAGGATTTAACATACGCAAGGTTGTGAGCAGTTACTGGACGTGGCCTGTAACTGTTGGACACATGGCAATCATGCATGAGTCGTGTGCAAGTTACAGGACACGCAGGCGAGAGATCAGTGGCATGGCTGCCACGTACTCCAATTTGATGAAATCCACGCAGACTTGTTGAAGACAAAATCTACGCAGACTCGGGGCAGAAAGCTTCAAAATCCACACAAACTTGGGGCAAGAAGCTTCAGAATCCACGCAGACTTAAGGCAAAAAGCTTCAAAATCCACGCAAACTTGAGGGAGGAAACTTCAGAATCCACGCAAACTTGAGACAGAAAGCTCAAAATATACGCAGACTTTGGGAAGAACATAATCCACGCTCGATTGAGGTAGGATGCCAGCTGTCTTGATCCGACGTGCCTTGACTGACACAAAATCTCTGACAGTGATTACTTTTGTCAGTCGCATTAAATGACAAGAAGCTCTTTCGGTACGCCAACTTGACAAAGGCTGAGTCTTGTTGAAGAAGATTTCAAAAATCACGCAATAGTCGGCTGTGATCTCTCGAGTTCTGTGAATACGTGGCATGCGAGGAGACATTCTTCGACTGTCGTGCTGTCAGTCATGATGAAATTTCTGACAAATGATGAGCTGTCACCCAGCGTGACTTTTTTAATATTGTCCTGATAACTCAGCGTGACTTTTGGACCTTGTTCTGATCAACTCAGCGTGACTGTTCATTTTTAAGGCCTACAAAAATAAGGGCGAGAAATGTACGATTAGTTCCCAGAGAAGTCTTCCATTAGCAAAGAAGTCTTGTACCACCTCCAGAGCCTGATATTTGATGTCCTCCCATTGTACTTTGAAGAATTTGCTGCCGAACCCATCAGGTCCTGGAGCTTTATTCGGGTCTTCTTTCTTAATGATTGCCTCCAACTCTTCCATCCTGACCAGAGCATGTAGCATTCGGTTGCCAAACGGAGTGATAACGCGCTTGCAAACTATATATAATTTTACAATCTTACAAAAATATCGGTGTAGGAATCTTGGAGGAGACGAACCAGAAAATAAATGGTCTTTTTTCATAAGGACTTTTTTTTGTGAGGACTAGGATCACCATGTGAGTATCAAAAAAAATATTCCATTGGGGTCGGTTGACCCCATTTGTCCTTTATTGGGTTTGTTCCTGCCAGTTGGTGTTTTACAAGAGCTACATAATACAAAAAATAGAAGAATAACATATTTTATCATACTTCTCTTTCATTTTCTAGTTTGGATGTGATCATTCAATGCGAGAAAGCAAAGGTGACAGTTAGATCGCCTACAAAGCTGTGAGGCCGCCAGACGGAAGATTTAGACAAGTCAGTAAAATTTCTGCTTTCGTTTTGACATTCAACCTCTTTGTTTCAACCTTGACAGGAGACTGAGAATGATGAATTTTAATCTAAAATCGACATGCTATAAGGATCAATCATTGATATTCAGGTGATTAAAGGCAGACATCGGTTCAAAGTGTTTGATCTCGTAGGCTTCGGGTAAAAGTGCAATTACAACTTTCAAATCAGCTCAAACCATTCCTTGAAGACTTTAATGATCATTCTCTCAAACTTAGCAGTAGAGTGCCACCTTGAATGGGCAAAAAAATATTCGAGCCTAATTATCCGTAAATCTAATGTAAGGTTTTTTTTGACTAATCTAGATCGGGCATGCAAACCTATAATAGAGGACAACGGTTATATCTCGTAATAGCAAAACAAAGATTCTGTTGCTGTTAGGACATGCAACCATATTATTGGACAATATCTTCTTCTTCCAGGCTGTACTCTGTCCTATTATCCAGTTCTTTTTTTTCTCTAATCAGTTTGATAATTTTTGTAAGACTTGTACGAAAGTTCATTGGTTGGTAAAAAAATAAAATCAATGTTCCAATAATATACATGTATTTTAAAACAAAAATAATATCATAAAAATTTAAAAATAATGGATGGAATATGGAGAAGAAGAAAAACCAATTCAATAGATTCTGAGAGTAATCATCTTCCTCCCATTTACTCTTATATCAAGAATAATTTACAAATAGTTTACAAGTTTGTTCCTACCGAAAGAAAAAAACTTTAACTTCCTGATTCCTTAATTTCGTAGATCGGACATAAGCTTTTTTTTATTTTTTATTTTCATATAGATTTTGTAGTTTATCTTATTTTCAAATAAGCCTTTGGAAAGTCGGTCCAACTTTATGTGATTAGTCATCAATGTCCTTTTTTATTACAACTCACACACACATACATGTCTTTACGGATAGAAAACTCAAATTCTGCCGGTCTCGCATGATGTCCGTGCTGCTTTCCACATGAGCTACAAGCGATGGACAGTCTAGATACCTGATGGAAAAATCTCGTAATGCTCATATAATATAAATTATAAGGGTACACTATTAGGTATTGGCAAATTTTTGTGACCCATATGTTCTGCAGATGTCTTAATATCTCATGTCTCCTATACTGTACCTATGAAGAATCAATCTATTCGGTTTGAATGGATCAACTCGTTTATTATTTAATACAAACCTTTCCAAAAGGTTGGATTATAAATTTGTAACAATTCAGACCAGAGAGATGGGTCAAGGTATACAAATGCTGATTATGTAATATTTATTTATTTATTTTTATTATCTATAGTCTGTCAAAAATATTATTTATCATCCATATTTTTTTGGTGATATCGATCATCCCAAATGTTACAAATAATATTTTTTCCATTCGTATTTTTTTTAATTCTATCATGAAATTTCTTATTTGTGATCAATTCTCTAACACTAAAAGGTGGCGTTGACGTAACATATAGGTAGTAGTGTTACAGATAATACATAATAAAAAATTATTTATAATAATTTTATTTTATTTTTGAATACTATGAGAAAATCTCTCATTTGTGATCAACATTTTCAAACACAAAAACCAACACCACGTCCATTTTGGATGATCAATAAGAGCATCTCCAACCCTATTGTGACTTTAGAAAAAAGTTGTTGCCACATAGGATTGACAAACTTTTATTCAAAAGTTCTTCTCCAATGCAATTGTCAAGTCAATTGTGAAGTTTATGTGGCAAAAGTTAAAGAAGACATTGTGAAGTTGATTGTCTTTAGAGCATCTCCAACCCTATTGTGAGTTTGGAAAAAATGGTTGCCACGTAGGAATGACAAGCATTTTTTTTCAAAAGTACTTCTCCAATGCAAATGTGAAATAAATTGTGAAGTTGACATGGCAATGACATGGCAAGAAGAATGTGAAGTTGGTTGTCAGATCTAGACAATGCACTTCATAATACTTTATGTCCACATCATCAATTATGAATAAAAATATATATAAAAAAGAAGAAGTGAAAAAGTTATCTTGGAAGTTGAAAAAAAGTAATTTTATTGTTTTCTCAAACTTTTGCATTGGAGAACATATTTTTATCTCATTGTCTTGTTTGAATGTCATCTTGCCACATAGGAAAGACATTGTCTTGTGCCTCATGCCACATAGGATTCACAACACAAAACAAGACAATAGGGTTGGAGATGCTCTTATAGACAATGCACTTGACAATGTCTTTTCTTCCATGTCCTCAATTATGAATAAAAATATAAGAAAAAAGAAAGAGATGAGTAGTTGTCTTAAAAGTTGGAACAAAAGTAAATATCTTAATACTTTATCTTCCAAGTTAAAAAAAAGTAAAAATCTAACAATCTAAGAGATATTTCTATAATAAATATTTTGGTTATTGTCAATTTTATCTCTATAATATATATATATATATATATATATATATACTAGTGGATAACCCGTGCCATAATTGCACGGACATGAATCCGGCCTTCTCGACGTAGGCGTTCAGGCACCGGGCCAGCGCCAGGGACCCGAGCCCGGTGGAGGCGGACACGGCAAAGACCACAATGGCGGCATTCGGGGCGGCGTGGGGCCTCATGGAGGCGAAGACGCGCAGGGCCGTCGCGGGGCGTCCGAGGGCGGCGAGGCCCGAGACGGCGGGGTCCAGGAGACGTGCATGTGCGACATTTCGTCGAACACCCGCAGGACGTGGTCGGCGGAGCCGCGTCGGGAGTAGGTGGTGAGCAGGATGGTCTGCACGAAGGGGTCGGGCCGGAATCCGAGGAGGAGGGGGTGTGCGTGGAGCGACCTGGTAGCGGCGACGGCGGTGGTGGTGTTGAGCAAAGAAGAGAAGGTGTGGGAGTCGGGAGGGACGCGGCGGCGGAGCATTTGGGAGTATATGGAGAGTGGGTCGGCGGAGATTGCGATGGCGGTGTTGATGGAGAAGGGGTTGGGGTTGGTCATGGCGGAGAAGAGAGAGGCGGCGAAGGAAGGGTCGGCGTCGACGGCGCGGTGGAGGAGGCTGCTTACGACGAAGGGGTTGCAGAAGAGGCCGTCGACGACGGCGTGGGCGAGGATGGAGCGGAGACGGCGGAGGAGGGACGGTACAAGAGGAGCTGGAGGCGGGGGTGCCGTTGGAACAACCGGTTGCTCCGCACCCAACATGGGACCTCCTCCTCGCTTATAGAGAGAGGGGCAATTTAGTCCTTTCATCATCGTTGAACTAAAGCACATGGGTCGGACCAAAAATCCACTGTACTTTATTATATATATATTATATATATATATATATATATATATATATATATTTTTATATATATATATATATATATATTATATATATATATATATTATGTTACTGCAAACTAAATAGACAGACCGTTTGTTTTTTGTCTAATTTCCTCACTATCAAATCGGCTACATCTTAGTCAGCATATTTGGTTATTTGCTCACTGTCAAATCGGCTACATCTAAGTAAGCATATTTGCTTGTTTGCTCACTGTCAAAATGCTACATCTTAGTAAGCATCTTAGTAAGCATATTTGCTCACTGTCATATCTTTATTTTATAAGCATTTTTTACTTGCTTGTTTAAATAGTTTCCTCTTTGGGATATTTTCCTAGATTACACAAGTCTTTCTCACAAGTTTGCTACTGTTTGTCCAACCTTCTACAACCTCGCTACAAGTTTGCTACGTTATTAAAATTTACAAGTTTGTTACAAGTTGTCCAATTTTGATACAAGTTGATATATTTGCCTACAGTATAATTTTTTTTGTTTAGAATTAAATTTTATTAGCAATTTTTATTCAAACTTAAAATTCCTTTAACAATTGTTAGTACATCTTGACAATATTAGTTGAGTATTCTCTTTTACTCAATATTTTAATTTGGGCTAAATCAAACAGTTAATTGATTTAGTAAAATTCCTTTAACTTTAAGTTTTAAAGTACAGATTTGTTTGGGAACAAGCCGAAATGGCCCTTCTGTCAACAAGTCGAATATTCGTCTAAGCGACCGGTACTTAAGTGTTCCTCGTGAATCACCGCTTGCGAGGATCCGGCTCCTACAGCTAACCCAACCTTATCAAAACTTGAAAAACTAAAATTTTAAAAGTCTATTACTAAAATCATTTAAATTGTTAATGTTTTAGCTTAAACCATCTTATTGAGTAATTTTAAAAAATTTACAGATTTTTAGTAAACATGTCTGCCAAGGAAGAGACATTTTTGCAAAGTTCGCTAAGTTCAATGGCACCAACTTCAAGAGGTGGCAGAGCCAGATAAAATTTTGGCTTACCACTTTAGGCCTGATTTCAGCCATTGATGGGTCCACACCCATCTCAAATGATTCTGATGAGACTGAGTCTGATAGGGGTATCCAAGTCCTCCTCCTCCTCTAAGCCTAAGACCCCTAAGGAAATAGACTACCATTGCTTCCACAGAATCTTGAGCGCTATGTTTGAGTCACTCTACGACATATATTTTGAATATAAAAGCGCTAAAGAACTCTGGGATGCATTGGAAGATGAGTATGGTTGTGATGATGCTGGAATTGATAGATTCAATTCCTCCACATTCAACCGATATGTCATGGTAGATAACAAACCTATCAATGACCAAATCCATGAATTCCAAGAACACCTTAGACAGGTTCAAGCCAAAGGAACTTTCTTTTCTACTGAGTATAAATATGATGCTTAATAGATAAACTTTCTCCTTCCTAGTCTAATGTGGCAAAGGATCTTCCTTTCCTACAAGGTACCATTACATACCCTCAAGCTCTAAAGAGACTTAGAACAGAAGAAGAATATAGGTTGAAGGCCAAAGCTAGATCTAATACCTCAGCTAAGATAAATCTTGTAGAAAGCCATGGAAAACCCAAGTCTAATAACCATCCAAGCCCAAGAAAAACTCCTTAAAAAAGAAGCAGAGTTTTCAGTCAAATCATCAAAACCCTCATTTCCAAAATTCTCATCACAAAAACCTCCAACACCAGCAACCCAAAAACCTAGAAATTTTGGTCAGACTCAGGATCAAACAAGATTTTGTTTTATATGTGGTAGAACCAATCATACGGCCATTAACTGCTTCCAAAGGAAGAAAGAACCTATCCAGACCTCCTTCAATGGAAAAGGCAAGCCAGAGGCTAACATGATTCTGAATGGGTCTTCCAGCTCCTTCAGGTCTGTAAGCTATTGTAACGCCCCAGTCCCAAAATACGTAGGACTAGAACGTAGACATGCCAGCCGTATAGTATATATACGTAAGCTGTAAAATACAGTAACCAAGGCACTAAATCTCATCCACAAAGATAAATGATATAAAAGAAATTTTGAATTTGTCATGTAAACAACCGTTGGGCGGAGACAAATCCTACCAACAAGTAAGGAAAAATACATGGAAAATAAAATGAGTTTGGTGGGCGAAGCGAAGACGATCAAGGCGCAATCATCCTCGAAGAAATAGTGACAATCGTGGCCACGACTAGAACACCTGCGAAAGACAAGAACACACACCTGACGAGATAACCAGGTCTCAGAGGGACGTAACAAGATACAATAACATGCCATATAAATACTGAATATAAATATGCCACAATCAAAGAAAGTGACAAGACACAATTAAGGTAACCTAACCGTACTAAAGTGAATATGCAGTTAGAACAAACCTTTCGTCGCATGAGCCCTTGCTGTAAATAGGATCTGGTATAGTCCCCACTTGGGCACCAGTGACCATAGCGCATAATGTTCAAAAACGACAATGGCCAACCTGAGAGGCTCATACCCGTATCTCCAGCGGAGCTTCCGGGTTACAAGGGAAGTGCAATCGAAGCCCATACGACAAGAAATGTTCTTCCCACCCAATGTACCTATTATGTCGCATCCACGACCATGTAACACTACTAACCGTTATGTCTTCTAACATACAACTATTGACAGTTAGACCTAACGCACGTCCTGTATGCATCAGTGATCAGCCACACGTAAGTCCGTATGCTATATGCTCTCATAACTCACACATCTCGTGACACAACAGTGTCAGAGTTTATATAATGTCCTAAACTAGTGGTAGTCCCTTAACTCTAGGACCATATGAATCAAAGGATAAATAACAAGGTACGCTAATATCACTGAGCAGGCAGTAAATCAAGAACTGGAAATAAATGAACAGTGATATGTAATAAAATACAAACTGAAAATAAACAGTATAATGGCAAGGTATCTTGCCTGGTGGGTCGTTTGGTGGTGCGATGTTCTGTCATGTTCCAATAGTCCAATAGCCATCGTCGAAGGGTAGGGTCCGAGGTCGCGAGAAAATAAGCAAGCATGATTAGTCATGATCGGAACAATCTAGGAGGATAATTAGAAGAAATTTGCAGAAGTAGAATAATAATATTTTTGAGAATATTTTATATTACTTAAAAATACATTGGTAAAATAATAATTTTGATGAATACTTGAATATTGTGGAAAAAATCATTTTTGGTCAAAACTATATTACTAATATATTATATATATATATATATAATATATATATTATAATATATTATATTTTCTATATATATATATATATATAAATATATATATATCTATATATATATATATATATATATATATCTATATTATATATTTTATATATATATTTATATATAATTACTTGAAAACAAAATATGATAATTTTTGAAATTGCCTTTTATTAGTTCAAAAGTATTTATACATTAAATACTTGAAAAATACGCAAAACATTTTATGCCACACATATTCTAAGTTTGTGAAATTATAGATTTACAGATAGAAAAACTATATTTTTTAGATAAATAAAAGTACTAGAAGTTAGTTTATAATCAGAAATCTACATCGTATATTTATAATTCTCCAAAATATGATAATAATCCTATAAAATAATATGTAACTATTTTTCCAAAATATTATAATAATAACAGTAGTATACAATAGTAGTGTAGTAATATATATATAATAATAATAATAATATAATAATAATATATAATAATGATAATGATAATAATAATAATAACAAATAGTTTAATAACCCCTTCTCTATTCAGCACATTCCTCCCCCCCAAATTAGTAAGAAAGAGAAAGAAAGATGGAGTTCGGGAGGGTTTACCGAAGTGGCTCGGCGACGGCGAGGATAGGGCGACTGGCGGTGGAGGATCTGGCAGGAGATGAAGAGGGAGTCTCGGGGAGAGGGAGAGCGGTGGTTCTCCCAAAGGCTCGGTCGGGTTCCGCGAGGCGGCGGCGATGTGCGGAGGGCGAAGCGGCTGGGAGTCGGGAGCCGGAGTGGGGTGCGCTCGAAAACACCTTGCGGCGGTAGAACACGGCTGCTGTTCCGCCGTAATGGAGCTTCGGCGGCTGGCGGTTCGCGGCTGTGCGCATGGGCGCGACGGTGGACATGGTGGCGGCGACGGAGGAGGAGCGGGGAAGGAAGCCGCGTCGGGTGGCTGACCGGTGAGGGGCGTGGCGATTTTTCGGACGAAGGGCTGATGGATCTGCGGGCGGAGGCGGAAGCTCCGGCCGGTCTGACGGAGGGGCAGCCACACGGTGGCACTTCGGTTATCGGTCTAGGGCTGGGTCCGTCGGCTCGTCGGTCCAACGCCGGTACTGGCGGACAGGATGGTGGGGCTAGGCTGCCAGGTCTCAGGATTCGACAGCTACGGTGAGGAGCTATGGCTCGGAGGTCCTCCGATGGCACGGGTGCTCCGATGGTTTTCCAGGCGATTTCGCGTGGTTGTTTCGGCGCTACCGCGACGCTGGACGGCGGATGAGGTAAGTGGTGGTGGCGTGTTTTGGTTTTTACTTCTTCTTTTGTTGTGGTGATGGTTCGGATTTGGTCTTTGATGGTGGTGGTGATGGCCCTGGCGATGGAGGACGACGACAACTAGGTGGTGGTCGAGAGATGGCGACGGAGATGAAGGGTTTATGACAGGTATAGTTCTAATGGTATTGGTCAATGGGTGGGCGGTTGGTCAATGGCTGTTGTTGACGATGGATGCGGTGGTGTTTGTGATGTTGAGATGGTTATAGCCAGGGGGAGAGTTGGGGAAGGTGCTGCGAGGGTGATGGACGAGTTATCGGGACGAGTCGAAGGCGGGGAGATGCTAGTGGTTATGGCGTCGGGGGCAGAGAAGTCGGGGTACGGAGGATGGTGTCCGGGATTATCGGACACGGAAAATATGTATTTGTATATAAAAGACATAGTGGATGGGGAGAAAAAACACGGACACGATGCACGATGCACGATGCTGGAATGGTTGTGGAAAAATTTATGGATGAGTACCTCTCCTTATATAGGATGTGGGAATTCCCAGTTGTAAGGACTAGTATTCGTTTAAACCCCGATGGATAATTCCATCTTTTAATTTAAATCAAATTAAAATTTAAGCAATCAAAACATCAATAGATAACTTCCTTTAGTTTAATGCCTATTAAAATAAAATCTTTCCCAATTTAAATTATCAAAAATAATTAATTCAAATATTAAATAAAAAAAATCTTAAATATCATTTTCATTATTAAAATATAATATTAGTTAATTTTGAAAATCAAGGTAATTACTTAAATATTAAATCATAAAGTAGCTTTTTATAAATAACAAAATAGGTTACTATACAAATTTCAAATTCCGCAAATATCGCGAATATATTTTATAATAAACCAAAATTTTCCAAATCACTATTTATTTTAAATGATGAATAAAATAACTCTTTTTGAAATAAAAATATTTACCACATATATTTGAAAATTAAATTCTTCTATATATAAAATCTCTAATAAAATATTTTTACAAAATATGTACCTCGCACATATTCGCACTCGTCGAGTATTTACGCTACGCAAATCCTGCACGCTACGCAAATACAACAATGAGAACTCGTATGCGACGTGCAGATACGAAATACAAAATGAATACAAAATTATAAAAAAAATCGTAGTAGAAATTTAGGGGGTTTACATCCTACCCAACTTAAAAGAATTTCGTCCTCGAAATTTAGGAATAATTAGGGAAGGTAGGCTTAAGGGAATAGCAGTTTTATTGATACGAAATTGACTCACATGAACGAGAAGGCAATCACAATATTTAGACCGGACGGCGAGCGATATTTCAATGGATAATAGATCAGTTGGATGACTAGGAAGAATCAGTTATAGTATGATTATGCGTATGACAACCCCTCGAGGACTATAATCCCTCATTCACTGTCATTTGTTCTATGGACGTGCAAGCTCCCCAGATAGGTAATAGTCTTCCAATATAAATTTGATCATTAGAACATTTTATTACGTGTTTCCAATATCGTTAAAATCTCCAATCGTCCTTATCGATTAGCCCTGTTCACTCTTTCAATTGTTTTATCTGTAATTTTATATTCCATAACCTTATTTTCTTCTTTACTTCGATCATTTGCCTCACAAACTTGAATTCCAAAATGTATGCGTATATCTCATTCGATATTTCACCGTGAGTTCAACAGATTTGAATTCAATGAATCTCTAATACACTTCTACCACATATCTACATATATAGAATATATATTCCTCAATTAGATTTCGTTGTTCATAATCTCTCAAAAGTAGGAATTCGATAATCCTTCAATATCTTGAGTCGTACTTATCCTTAAAATATCATCTTAAATATTTGTTGGTCATATCTTCACAAAGCAATCTTTTATAAATGAAATCTTCAATCTTTATTTATTAGGGTCTTCCTCGAAATTGGAACCCAATGATCTTTTAATCCATGATGGTAAAATAACCCGTCTTTACTTCAAACTCACAATCACTTTTAGAAATGTATTCTTAAATTGTCAAAAATGTACGCACTTTCTTTCTTCAACAATTGGTATCTTTGAAACCAATTATCTTTATGACACCATATCTTATCGAAGGCAAGTCCACGTTGTCTTTATCAAGAATTTGCATTCATCAATTTAATATATAACTTGGTTCTTTAACCACCAAAGCTTTAGAAATTCTTCACTCGATATTTAGTTTCCTCAAAATAAATTTTTTGAAAATTGAGATGTCTATTTACCTTTGATTTTTTATCAACACAATATTACATTTCTCACTTCATCTTTTTGGATTTATCGCACATTCTTATTTATGTCCCTTCTACCTACACCTTGTAATCTCGTAATTATCTTAACCAACTGTGTTATTTATCCTTGCTGTGGGGTTCTCTAATCTACCTCTACTAACCCGAGATTGTCATGATCAAATTTTATTTCATAAGGGAATCATAAAGGAACAAGGTTGCGTAAACAATGGAGAAATCATAGTGAAATATGAGTAAGTAATTTAATTGGAAGGGAGAAAAGTAAGTGTTGCTAATATTGCATGAAGAGTAAAAGGTGTTATGGGTCTAAGTAAATCAAGATAATACAAGAAAATAAAATGACAAGGGTTAAGCAGTCAAGATAAAACAAGGTTAAGCATTTAACGGATTTAGTAGATCGCAATCGGGCCAAAGATTTGAGTCGTGATTGAGTCCAATATATAGTCAAAAGTATATCGGTACCATGGTATAGGTTAGCCTTTATGACCCGAAAGTCGTACCATAAAATAGAGTACAAGAGGACGTGTTTTAGTGGGACATGATATACCTACATGAAGGTGAGCTCGTCTAGGTCTTGCATGTGAAATTTGTTGGAAGAAAAAGTCTAGCGTTGTGCTCCAAATATCAAAGTCACGATGGGGAACCCAAATGATCAAAATAGAAAGTAGGTTTTCATAAGGTACTAATTAATGCACAAAAATAAAAGGTTAAAGCACGAAATAAAGATAATTTAGAAAATCTCGGAGATCAAGGTAAAATAAGTTAGGGACACAGTTTCTAGAGAGAAAATTAGTCTCATAGATAAGGGTATGGTCAAGGGGATGGTTCTAATCATTTCTAAGTTTCAAACAATTAGATGTCACGAATAAAGATCTAGATTTTGAGGGAAGGTCGAGTAAGTCAAAGATATGTTCATCGGTTTGGTCGATGACTAACTATACTTGTGTATATGCAATATCATAATCATAGGTGGTATGGCAATCTAATGTGGAATACTTCTATCTCACTAGGGTACCTTACTTGTTTCTTGGTCCTTCACCAATATATATCTAAAATTTTCAAGTTCCTTGAAAGTTTCTCAATAAAATTTTTAAGATACTCCGCCAAAATTTCTAATTATCTTAGACTGTCAACTTTAATCAAAATTTTAGATCTCCAGTCAATCTCGAAACAACCCTTGTATATCGCAAATCGAATAATTATTATTATTATTTTCTTCAAATCTTAAACTCAATATTTAATAAGTTTATCAGCCGAATTTCATACTACAAAATGAAACATTTAAATAACTCCCAAATTTAATTATATATCCTTCAAATGTGTATATCTAGCTTCCAATAAGTCACAACTTTCAAAAGTAATTTTTTTTTCACCAAAATTTAAATATCCATAATCAAGGCTTGAAACTCGAAATCTAAGTAACTTTATATATCATAGATCATATGACGTAATTTAATTCAAAAATATTTTGCCAAAATTTATCAATCATCCTCAAATTTTGGTCAATCGTAAATCATACTTTCACATGATCATTTTTCAATCAAATTTATTCCTCCAAAAGATGTATAGCTATAACTCAATAATCATAAATGTTCAAAGACCTTCAAAAATTAAAATGCAAATCAAATCAAATCAATTTGTTTTCTCGATCTAGCTATCCTCTTGTGTATATCACCTTGTAATATCAAATTAAAATTCCAACTATTTTTGGAAGCGGTAATATGCTACTACCCAACTTGGAATTAACTAATCCTTAAAATCATATTTTTAGGAAAATAATGCCTTTATAACTCAAATAAAATCTCAATGCATATTAATTGTCAATGCAATCCATCTAGCCATGTGTTTAACCTATGGACATATACTAGTGTAGTCATCTTACTAAACACGAAACTAAAAATTTACGGTAGAAGGAGTCAAGCAAGATACAATTCAAGGAGGTCGAATGAGAGTTCGGAATTTGAAGTCAAGAAAGGATGTCAAGTAGGTGGATGAGATTCTAGACTCTAATCCTATATTACAGGCCCGTTCGGTACAGTCATGTAACCGAAAACTTGACCTGCATGGGCCACCACAAAAACATGTAACGCCCCAATCCCAAAATACGTAGGACTAGGAACGTAGACATGCCAGCCGTATAGTATATATACGTAAGCTGTAAAATACAGTAACCAAGGCACTAAATCTCATCCACAAAGATAAATAATGATATAAAAGAAACTTTGAATTTGTCATGTATACAACCGTTGGGCGGAGACAAATCCGCTACCAACAAGTAAGGAAAAATACATAGAAAATAAAATAAGTTTGGTAGGCGAAGCGAAGACGATCAAGGCACAATCATCCTGGAAGAAATAGTGACAATCGTGGCCACGGTTAGAACACCTGCGAAAGACAAGAACATACACCTGGCAAGATAACCAGGTCCTCAGAGTGACGTAACAAGATACAATAAACATGCCATATAAATACTGAATATAAATATGCCACAATCAAAGAAAGTGACAAGACACAATTAAGGTAACCTAACCGTACTAAAGTGAATATGCAGTTGAGAACAAACCTTTCGTCGCATGAGCCCTGGCTGTAAATGGGATCTGGTATAGTCCCCACTTGGGCACCAGTGACCACAGCGCATGACGTTCAAAACGACAGCGGCCAACCTGAGAGGCTCATACCCGTATCTCCAGCGGAGCTTCCGGGTTATAAGGGAAGTGCAATCGAAGCCCATACGACAAGAAATGTTCTCCCCACCCAATGTACCTATCATGTCGCATCCACGACCATGTAACACTACTAAGCGTCATATCTTCTAACATACAACTATTGACAGTTAGACCTAACGCACGTCCTGTACGCATCAGTGATCAGCCAACACGCAAGTCTGTATGCTATATGCTCTTATAACTCACACATCTTGTGGTACAACAGTGTCAAAGGATAAATAACAAGGTACAACTAATATCTCTGAGCAGGCTGTAAATCAAGAACTGGAAATAAATGAACAGTGATATGTAATAAAATGCAAACTAAAAATAAACAGTATAATGTATCTTGCCTAGTGGGTCGTCTGGTGGTGCAATGTTCTGTCATGTTCCAATAGCCATGGTCGACGGGTAGGGTCCGAGGTCGCAAGAAAATAGGCAAGCATGATTAGTCATGATCAGAACAATCTAGGGGAATAATTAGAAGAAATTTGCAGAAGTAGAATAATATAATATTTTTGAGAATATTTTATATTACTTGAAAAATACATTGGTAAAATAATAATTTTGATGAATACTTGAATATTGTGGAAAAAATCATTTTTGGTCAAAAATATATTACTAAGTATATATATATATATATATATATATATATATATACATATATATAATTACTTGAAAACAAAATATGATAATTTTTGGAAATTGCCTTTTATTAGTTCAAAAGTATTTGTACATTAAATACTTGAAAAATACGCAAAATATTTTATGCCACACATATTCTAAGTTTGTGAAATTATAGATTTACAGATAGAAAAACTATATTTATTTAGATAAATAAAAATATCTACATCTAGTATATTTATAATTCTCCAAAATATGATAATAATCCTATAAAATAATATGTAACTATTTTTCCAAAATATTAATAATAATAACAGTAGTATACAATAGTAGTAGTAATAATAATAATAATAATAATAATAATAATAATAATAATAATGATAATAATAATGATTATAATAATAATAATAATAGTTATAATAACCCCTTCTCTATTCAGCACATTCCCCCCTCCCCAAATTAGTAAGAGGGAGAGAGAGAGATGGAGTTCGGGAGGGTTTACCGAAGTGGCTCGGCGACGGCGAGGCTAGGGCGACTGGTGGTGGAGGATCTGGCGGGTGGACATGAAGAGGGAGTCTCGGGAAGAGGGAGAGCGGTGGTTCTCCCCAAAGGCTCGGCTGGGTTCCGCGAGGCGGTGGCAACACGCGGAGGGCGGAGCGGCTGGCGTCGGGAGCCGGAGTGGGGCACGCTCGTAAACACCCTGCAGTGGTAGAACACGGCTAGAGCTTCGGCGGCTGGTGGTTCGCGGCTGTGCGCTTGGGCGTGACGACGAACATGGTGGCGGCGACGGAGGAGGAGCGGGGAAGGAAGCCGCGTCGGGTGGCTGACCGGTGAGGGGCGCGGCCGATTTTTTCGGACGAAAGGCTGATGGATCCGCGGGCGGAAGCGGAAGCTCCGGCCGGTCTGGCGGAGGGACAGCCACACGGTGGCACTTCGGTCGTCGATCTAGGGCTGGTTCCGCCGGCTCGCTGGTCCAACGCCGGTGCTGGCGGACAGGATGGCGGGAGCTAGGCTTGCCAGGTCTCAAGATTCGACAGCTACGGTGATGAGCTATGGCTCGGAGGTCCTCCGATGGCACGGGTGCTCCGATGGTTTTCCAGGCGATTTCGCGTGGTCGTCTCGGCGCTACCGCGACGCTGGGTGGCGGACGAGGTAAGTGGTGGTAGCGTGTTTTAGTTTTTACTTCTTCTTTGTTGTGGGTGATGGTTCAGATTTAGCCTTGTGGTGGTGATGGCCCTGGCGATGGAGGACGACGACAACGAGGTGGTGGTCGAGAGATGGCGACGAGGATGATAAAGGATTTCTGGCGGATGTAGTTCTAATGGTATTGGCCGATGGGTGGGCGATTGGTCAATGGCTGTTGTTGACGATGGATGCGGGTGGTATTTGTGATGTTGAGATGGTTATAGGCAGGGGGCCAGAGTTGGAGAAGGTGCTGCGAGGGTGATAGCCGAGTTATCGGGACGAGTCGGAGGCGGGGAGATGCTAGTGATTATGGCGTCGGGGGCAGAGAAGTCGGGGTACGGAGGATGGTGGTGTTCGGGATTATCGGACACGAGAAATATGTATTTGTACAATAAAACACATAGTAGATGGGGAAGGAAAACACGGACACGATGCACGATGCTGGGATGGTTGTGGAAAAAATTATGGATGAGTACCTCTCCTTATATAGGAGGTAGGAATTTCCAGTTGGATAAGGACTAGTATTCGTTTAAACCTAATTCCATCTTTTAATTTAAATCGAATTAAAATTTAAGCAATCAAAAATCAATCAATATAGATAACTTCCTTTAGTTTAATGCCTATTTAAAATAAAATCTTTCCCAAATTTAAATTATCAAAAATAATTCAAATATTAAATAAAACAAAATCTTAAATATTATTTTCATAAATATTAAAATATAATATTAATTAATTTCTAAAATCAAGATAATTACTTAAATATTAAATCATAAAGTAGCTTTTTATAAATAACAAAAATAGGTTACTATACAAATTTCAAATTCCGCAAATATCTAGAATATATTTTATATAAACCAAAATTTTCCAAATCACTATTTATTTTTAAATGACGAATAAAATAAATCTTTTTGAAATAAAAATATTTACCATATATTATTTTGAAAATTAAATTCTTATATATATAAAATCTCTAATAAAATATTTTTACAAAATATGTACCTCGCACATATTCGCACTCGTCGAGTATTTACGAAACTCCCGCACGCTACGCAAATAAAATAATGAGAACTCGTATGCGACGTGCAGATACGAAATACAAAATGAATACAAAATTATAAAAAAAAATCATAGTAGAAATTTAGGGGGTTTACAGCTATCAACCTATAGTAAACCTTTCTTTTCATTCTGATGATTGGTGGTTGGATTTTAGAGGTAATGTTCATGTTTCATTTGATCGCTCCTATTTTTCAACATGTGGCATTTGGGTTCCTAGAATTTATTTTCTATTTAGAGATTTTTTTTTAATTTTATTTTTAGTTGGAATCAATTATTAACTAGGATATTGATTTGGGATCGTAAGATTTTTGCCTAAGCCTATAGGTTAGATATAAGGAAATTGGGTTGTATATGGTCTCCGGGGCCCCTAGATAGTCCCTAGTATATTATTTCACCATTTTAGAATTTTTAGGATTTTATGAAGATTTTTAGATAATTTTATATATGATTTTATTATTTTTCTAAGCTTCTATGATTTACCACCCAAGAGTAGTTATGTGGCCAAAGAATTTATTTGGGCTCTAGAACCCTTAAAATATTTTCTACATTCTTCTAGGAATTTTTAGAAATTTTTTGGGATTTATTTAGAATTTTTAGGATTTTTTTTTATTTTTATTTAATTTTCTGAATATTAAAAACCCTATTTTTAATCATTACCCAGTCAGCCGCAGGGAGGGGCCCACCCGTCAGCCGCTGAAGCGGGGAGGGGCAGACCCATGTGGCAGTGAGAGGGGCGGGTGAGGCTCGGTCTCCGAGCCGCCCACGGAATCCCAAGCCGAGCCATGCTCGGAGCCGCGGCCAAGCCAGCCCAATCCACAACCGTAGGATCTCGGCAGGGACCGCGGGATGGCTAACACGTGTCCCCCAGCCTACTTAGCCAGCCCACTGACTCTCTCTCTCCCCTATATATATAGTATATAGTTTATTATTTTCGAAACCCTATATTAATTTCAGCAGCTTTTTGTGGGAGAGTTCGGTAGTCGACTTCGCGAAGGGTTTGTCGTGGATCTAGACGTCCTTTTTGCATGCCGGTTTTTTTGTTAGAAGTGTATTGAGGTTACATTTCTGAATATATAATTAATTTTCTGGTATTTTAATCTCGAATTTCTGAATAATTATTTGAGTGTCGGTTGTCTAAAAATTAATGCACCGTACGGTTTTCAAGATTCTGAGTGATCTCGAACTCTGTTTCATGATCCGTTTAATGTTTTGGAAAGCTGACACCGAGTTCTACAACAGAAATTCAGAGTTTCATCTATTACTTTATTTTGTTCATGGAAGTCAGATTTGGCCAACGGTTCATCGATTTGGTCATGGTTAGCCATAATGGCGATAACTTTTGACCAAATCATGATTTTGTGGCACAGTCGATTCTAGTGCACTCATGACACTAAAATCTACCATATTGCATACTCAAACATTTGAATTCATAATGTTGACTAGTTAGTCAACAGTATGTCTCGGTTTGCGTACCACGGGTTTGGTACCGTGACTTTTCTTGGCCAAATATTCGTGTGTAAATTGTTATTTCAGAATTAAATAGGTTAAAATAGGATTTTAGATGATTTACTCTAGAATTAAAATAGTATTAATTAATTTAACCCATTAGCCACTTTCTAGGATTTCTAGAATGGGAATCGTTGATCTAACTTGTGATTGTTTTTGTGTCGGGGTAGATTGGGCTACGACGTCTTGAGTTGTGACTTTATCATCTATCGGAGCAGGCAAGTATCACTATGACCTATGTTTCCTTTATTTTATACTGTATGTATCTTCGTGTCGTCTTTTTCACTATTACTCCCTTTTGGTCGATGATTGTCATTGTTCATGATTAATATTGTGCACGAGAGTTAGAATCGATTGGATATACATACATTTTCATGTCTTACTCATTATTTCCTATTGTTTATAGTTTATCATATTGTTAATGTTTATCATAGTGGACATATATTGTGAGTGAGTCGGGCGGGGGAATACAACAAGTAAGCATGTTGTCAACGAATTGAATACAGACCCCCTATACATTAATTGCATAATATCAGTCATGCACTACACGTATGACTGACAGATATCCCAAGCCGTCTACATGCGGAAAGTTGGTATTCTAAAATACACAGTACACGTGACTTAATTATTGTTTCTCTATTGTCTATTGTTCTTCTTTCGTCAAGTTTACCTTCTTATTGTTATCATGTCTTTGTGGTATGTCAAGTCAACCTTCATATTATTATCATGTCTTAGTGGTTTTCATTATCATACAATGTCATACCTATATTTATCTTCAGTAAAATTCCTTTTATCGTTCCTTCATGCCTGTATACTATATTGTATAATGTAGTGTTATGGTAATCTTGCTCCAATCCTGACAGGATAACTATTTTTCAGCTTTAGACGACGAGATTTGCCCCGAGGTCTACGGTGAGTAGGTTGGCGACCCTGTCATCACTGGCGTACCCGATTCCAGCACTGATGCGAATTAGTTTCTTCCTTATGGATTCGCATTCACTACAACAAAAAACCCTTTTAATGACGGCTAAAAACCGTCATTAATGACTAACCATGACACTTTTTTTTTTCACAGCAACCGTTATGAAAACGGGTGTTATAAATATTTTTTAAAAGCGTCATAAAATAACCGTCATGAATAGTTTCTATAAAAATGTTATGAATAGTTAATATATAGTGCACAATTCAGAACAATTTTAAACCATCATGAATAGATAATATGTATAAGCTCAATGCATCACATTTATAACACTTTATACTATTCAAATTAGCATATTTATAATACTCTATACTGCACAGTATATATTACATTCCAAAAACTTAACATTATATATCACCATCTTTATTATATTTCTCAAAATAGAGTACATATCAACATCTTCATTACATTGAATATCCAAATACAGAATGTACCCAAAAAATAGGAATAAATCTCTCTTTTGCTATCCAAATACAGAATGTACTCGAGCTGCAGGAAATGCATCCAATTCCTGAAAGTTCTACCCATCTTCAAACTCAGTTTTGCTTGATCTGTAACATTTCGATCAGCAAGTACAGAAATAACCTAAATGATTCTCACCAGTCAGCTTTTTCAGATTCCATGCCAACTACTTCAGCAAAACCAGCAAGTGCTCCCTCGGGATCAGTTTCCACTAAACATGTAAAAAAGGACGCATGCACCATATATCAAACACTGTATATAAAAATAACAAATGCTATAAGTTCAACGACGGCAAATCAAAATAAAAACAACAAAGCAGGATATAATAAATATTGGATAGAACAACTCAATCATATATTGCCTTAAATGTCATCAGCTTAATGTCATAAAATAATGAAGATTCCTTTAATGATGAACCAAGCATCAATGTTTTGAGAAACTACAACCAAATACTAAATATCTGAATATCATAACCATAAAAAAAAATACTAATAGGCACTGAACACATTTAACATCAAATGTATTTAACTTCAAGCACACACTTTCCATTATAAGCACATTGTCAAAATTTAACTTCTGCTAGTAACACTGGACCACAAAGACTTAACTGGCCAACATGACATTAAATTAACTACCATGATTCTACACCTTAACTTCATCACAGTGACAATGCCAACATACGAATAAGTCCCCCGTCAAATTAAACATTGCGATATCAACTAACCCTTCATATGGTGCAATCACAATAGGATAGTTTGTCAAAACGAACAGTATACCTAAAACAGACAACCGGCTTCAAACTTCAACTCTAGCCTAGGAAGTTAGACTCCCAAAATCCGTGCAATGTCCGTCTCAAATTTTATTTGTGTCCTTGTAACCTAGCTTCTGGCTAACTGATACAAGAATGAACCGACTAAATAAAAACAAGTACCAAAACATTAGCAACGTATACCTTTCAAATTGTAGTACTGGTTCTCGATATCAACGTATACCTTTTGACACAATATAAACATTTGCACAGATCCATCCATGTTGAATTTTTCTTTTGTTGATAAAAATATAATAGCATGTTCATTCTACCAAAAAAGAAAAGGGCCTTGTTTGGTTCACAGAAAGGAAATGAAATCATTTGTTTATTTATTTTTTTTCCTTTCAATTTACTTTCTGATATCTGAAAAGACCCAAAAAAAGGAAAAAGTGAATCCATATAGTGTATGGCAGAAACCATTTTTTTCCTCCTTTGAAAAAGCATTTTACTTTCATGCTTATTTCATTTGTCATCTAAATAC
The DNA here is from genome assembly GCA_029216955.1 of Iris pallida. Lineage (NCBI taxonomy): Eukaryota > Viridiplantae > Streptophyta > Magnoliopsida > Asparagales > Iridaceae > Iris > Iris pallida. The sequence goes on from JANAVB010007329.1 coordinate 27,757, forward strand.
AGAAAAAGTTTTACCTTTCTTTTCTCAAGGTGCTGATTTCAATTTTCTTTTCTCAAGGTCTTGATTTTGCGAACCAAACTTGGGATTAGAGAAAAGATTGATCATAGCTAGCATGGACCGAAATATTCTTGAAAGAACGTGCCAATCGTTGCACTTCTTCATATGGTAAGGAATGTACCTGGACAGAGCATTCATAATTGTACGAAACTATAGAACAGCTTCAGTAATAGTCACAAGCAAGTTCAGATATGAATGACACAATGGCAAATACCAGTAGCTGTTAAAACTAAAACATTACTCACAAATCTGCAACCGCAAATTATCAGAACACAATGAGATTATTTCAGCAATCTATTGTTGTGCGGATTTATCACATTCTGAGATTATTGAGCAATTTGGTCGGATGTTTAGAAATCTTTCTCATTATCACAGGGATTTGGTGGGATACTCCCTCTGTTCAGCAAAACCTCTACAAGTCGTCTATAAGAATAAAACCGAGACCAGAACAATATAAATCTCTGAAAGACGAGTTGATACTGGTGGCCAATGCCAAGAATACAAGGAATCAACCGTGTTTCGTTGGCACAGGGGAAGGAGTTCCTATAGCAGTCACAATTGCTACTTATGAAAGTTAAAAATTAAATCGACAGGACATAATTCCTCCATAACCAGTGGAAGAAGCAAGTGTCAAACCTTACTAGAGAAGTCGGTTATCAGAGTATCGAGTACTCGAGCATTAAGGAAAGGTTTTAATCATGATATTAAAACACACCAGAGCACAGATTTATATATTAAGTGGGATCCAACAAAAGCAAACCTGCTGCGTGTATTTTAAAGTTTCACAGCAGACTATAGCCAACACATAACAAAATAAAGTAGCATCTAGACCACACTATTGATAACTCGAAGACTCGGACCAAATGTAAGTAGCAAGTACATCAAAGTATTTAATTCATTCACGCCCAAAAAAATACCGAAAGTGAAGAAGAAAGAGAAGAAAATCATCTGAAAGACTAGGAAATTCCTAGCCTTAACGAGGATCCCAATGGACTTGAGCTTGGCGTTGTACTCCTTGGAGCTGACGAGCCTCCCGTCGAGCCTGTACTCGCTGCCGCCGAAGCCGGTGATGGTCCTGGTGAAGTGCATCTCGCTCTCGTCCCCGCCGCTCCCGGAGCGATAGACGAGCCGCACGAAGGCGCTCCTCCCCTTCAGCTCCTTCTCGCGGTCGTCGAACGCGTAGATGACCTGAGCTGGGCGCCGCGGAGCTGGCCGGATCGGACACCGAGGACGAAGCTGATGGCGTCCATGAGGTTCGACTTCCCGGCCACCATGGGTGTGACTTGACCTTCCCCTACACCATCTCGTCGATCTCGAACCCGTGGATGGAGAGAGAGAGATCGTTGGATCCCTTTCTAACTAGGTTTAGGGTTTTGGATCTAGGGTTAGGGTTTTGGAGTTGGGGGAAAGGAAGGAGAAAAAGATGAGGAGAGGAAGGTGTTGCTGAACTAGCTAGAGTTAGGGTTTTGGAGTTGGGGGAGAGGAGGGAGAAGAAAGGAGGAGAAGGAGAAGATCGGAATGTTTTGGGGGAGAGGCGGGCTACAGCGGATTTTGCCAAAAATTGAAGTTAAAAAATATTACAAGTTTGCCACCGCTCTAAACTATTAATAACGCTTTGTTTTATAAACGTTATAAAAAGCCCAGAATTAGCCCAAACCGTCATAGAAAAAAGGTATTTTTCAACTTAATCAGCCGTCATTAAAACTCCGTGTCGAGCGTCATTAAAAGGGTTTTTTGTTGTAGTGATTAGTTAGTAGTTATAGTTGTGGAGTTTAGTTGTCTATTTTATTTTTTGCTATCTGGGTTTGTTCCCGAGACTTTCTGAGTTGTAGTGGATTATTTTATATTTATGATATTGAGACTATTGGATATTTTGGTGATCATTGCTGGCTTAGTTGTGGATGATATATATATGCGTGTTGTGCTTGTTGTGGACCATTGTTATCATAGACAGCATACTACCATCGATGCTGCGGCGTAGGCTGGACTTGGCCACGAACTCGTATCCCAAAATTGGGAGCGGGTCGTGACAAGTTTTTATGGTGGCCCATGCAGGTCCAATTTCGCAAAAGACTGCGAACTCGTAGTAGTACTTAAGTTGGTCGTACTACTGCGAGCCTGCGAATAGAGTTGAAGTTAGGAGGTTGTATCATCCACAAAATAGGACTTCTAACCTTATGAGTCTATTCTTAGGATCTTATTGTCTCTTAAATTGCATCTTGCTTGATTCCGTCCGTGATTTCTTCGATATGTTTGTATCTACCGTTCTAACCATATCCTTTCTTTCCTTTTAGTTCGTAATGGTTGAGACAAGGCGCAGTGCGATCCGTAAGGGGAAAAGGGTAGCTAACCCTTATGCTACTCCCGAGCCCGAAGGATCGACAATAGAGAGTATAGAATTCGTTGAGCCCTCTAACCATTAGCCAGATAGAGTTAGTGCTAAGGATCTTCTACCCCCACCACCAACAGCCCCAACCCAAGGAGTAACTATGGATGGAGCTCATATCCTTACGATACTCCAGGGCATGATGGAGACTCAGTAGAGACATGCAAATGTTCTGGAGAGGAGCGTAGAAACACGACAAGATCGTATGGGTACTATTGATGGGTTTCGTAAGATGAACCCACCTCCCTTTACTGGCTCGGAGAAACCTATAGAAGTCACCAACTGGCTAGTGGAGATGTAAGACCCATGTTTTGTTGTGTTCATTATTTATTTAATATTGTTTGTTGTCCCTTAACCCAAGCCCATGAGTTTAGCCCATAACTTAAACCCAATCCAAACCCATTCCTTTCCCACTCATCGGTTCTCACTCCCCGATCCTAATTGTGCGCCCACTCCCTTCTCCACCATCTCTACGTAATCCCAGAACAGAAACTTCTCCACCATCACAGCATCCCATTTCTTTCTTCCACCTTCTTCAAACCTTCACAAATAAATCCATAACTTCCCCCTCCCTCCACCAAATCAAAATCCAAGACCACCGTCGCGTTCGTCTCGTCGTCCTCTCCGAATCCAGATCCTACTCCCCCACCTTCCAAACCCATCTCCGGCGCCTTCCGTGCACCCTCCGCCCAGCGTCCGTCGACTCCCGTGCGCGTGCCCCGTCGCCGTATATTCGTCGTGTGCGTGCACGTGCGTGCTCGTCGTCCCGGCGTCGTTCCAAGTCCGAGGCCTCCCCTCGGTACTCCTTCGTACAACTTTGGGTAATTTCTTCATTTTTTGCTTTCTGTTTGTGATCACAGAAACCCATACGTACCATCCTGGCCTAGAAATAGGTTCTGTAGAAATTAATTGGATTCTGTGGTTGATTTATTTTAGCTTCTGTGATGTAATTAGTAAATATTATAATAATAATCGTTTTAGGAAACTTCAAATATACTTTATTAGTATTAATTGATTTGTGATTAACCTTAATAATTTAGTTATGGTTTTAATGATTTTTTATTGTTTAAATATATAGTTAGGATTATCTTTTAAATTTAATGTTAAGTTGTAGAGATTTTTAAACCAAATAATGATTTAATATTTTGTTTACAAAATATTAGTTAAATAAATATTTGTTTAAAAGTTATTTTCTTTAAAATAAAAGTTTGGTTAAGTAAATAGTATAATAAAAATTTGATTTCGTTAAATGATTATATATATATATATATATTTTTTTTTTTTGGGAACAATGGCTAAAGCCTTCATTGAAAAAGGGAAAGGGAGAATGGAACCGGGAGATAGCCCAAGTTCCTACATAAGGAGGGTGTAGCTCTAACGAGAGAGCCATACTAAATATATAAAAATTTTTTTTTTTTGGCACAGTCAGAAAGTCAAACCATGACCAAAAATCAAAAGTTCAAAAATTGAAACAGTTCGAAAAACGAAGGGTTGGGGGGAAACACACGCGGACCGAGGAAGGGGGGGTAGGTGGGCACGTGACCCGAGGAGGTCACCCAGACCGAGGAGGGGCGCTCTGCCCGATGGGGGGGCGTACGGTTCGAGGAGCCTCGACCCCCACCCCCCTCCCCCCCCCCCGCGCGGAGGACGGAGCCGGGAGCTCCGACGAGTCTGCGGCTGGGGAGGATCCCGGCGGGCAGGCGAAGGCGGAGACGCGCGTCGCACGGAGCGGAGACGAGGCGGCGGAGGGGGCGGGGCCAGGATTGCGTCGGCAGAGGGATGGGGGGAGGTATCCGCTGCCGGCGAGGGGTGGCGGGGAAGGCGGGAGAGGGGAGGCGGTGCGGCATCTGCCACTGGGGGGCAGTCCGGGGAGGTGACGCGCGGCCCGGGGAGGTGGGTTCGGGCCTCCGACGAAGGGGCCGGAAGCGGAGGGAGGGGCGGGGAGCCAACGGCCGCCGGGGACACCAAGACACCAAGGGCGGCGAGGGGGGAGGCGGAGGATCCTGGTAGGATGGCCGGACCGGTGAGGGAAGAAGAAGAGGGGGGGAGGAGGGCGTGGGATCCGCCGGAAAGGGAGGGGAGGCGACTGCCGCGCGGAGAGGGGACAGTCGGCGAGGGCGGAACGCCGGCTAGGGGCCCTCCGACCTGAGGCGGAGAGAGCGCCGGGGGTGGGGGGGCCACCGACGCCGGCGCAGGGTGAGGGAAACTAAGAGGGGGGCCAGCCGTGGGCCGCCGGAAAGCTCGACCAGGGGGCAGAGGGATGAGGACGCCGAGTTGGGCCACGTCGGTGAGGGACGGAAAGTCGCGGCGACGCTGAGAGAGGAAGGGCGGGGCAGGCCGAGGCCGCGGTGGCCGAGGGGGGGGCCGCTGCGAGGGCGCCGAACTCCGGCTGAGGGGGAGGCGCCGAGACGGGGGGGCGCCATAGGGGAAGAGGATCGGGGGGAGGTGCCACGGCCGAGGGAGAGGGCGGCGACGGCGGGAAGGAGAAACGTCGACCGGCCGGCGGAGGAGGAGCTACCGGGGGGATGTCGACTGCCTGGGCGGGGGGGACCTGAGCTGGAGGGGCAGCTGGGGTGGCCATCGGGGGTGCTGCGACCGGGACGTCAACCCGGAGGAGTGGCGACCCGGGGCGTGGCCGCGCAGCACGCCGGGCGCCGAGGATCTCTGGCGGCTCGCCGAGGAGAGACGGGGCCGTCGAAGGCCCAGGACGCCGGGCACGGCGGTTCCGACGGCGCCTAGAACGCCAGTGGCTCCGAGGGGTAGGGGAGAACGGGGCGGAGCCGCCGCACGCCGGACAACCTTCGGCACCCCTCGAGAGGGGTGACCAGCGGGGACCCGACCCCCCGGGGGCGTCCGGCCACCGGCCGGTGGGGGGGAAGCCGAGGAGCAGATGTGCTCCTGCCAGGGGATCCACCCCAAATGATTATATATATATATATATATATATATATATATATATATATATATATATATATATATAGTATATAATATATATATATATAAATATATATATATATATATATATATATATATATATATAGATATATATATATATATAATATATATATTCCTTTTAAAAGATGATTTCGATCAAGAAGGGTTTATAAGGAGAATTAATATAATAAAAACTAATATTTATTTAAAAAGGTTATTTTGGAATGGTATTTAATATTAAATTCCGAAAACCTTTTATATTAACTTGAAACCAATATTTTGGTAAGAAAATGTATTTTGTGCATTTATATTTTCTATGTTTAAAGGTGATTTTCTACATAATTTATGAAATATCTAAAAGACATATTTATAAAAATTATTATGATTAAATAAATTCTATTTTAAAATGTTATTTAAATAAAAACTATTTTTCTACTAAAATTACTAATTTCGAGAAATTTATTTTAAAGTATTTTTTTCTATTAATTAATTTGTTGTAAGGGCATAAGCCCAGTTTTATTTTATTTTTCTGTGACCCTGTATTATGTAGCTTAGATTTTCTATTTCTTTTCTGGGTTAGTTATTTGCGTAGCTAGACGTATAAATTATAATTGGGTGTTAATTATTTTGTACAAAATTAATAAGATTTTCTCATATTAAGTTAATGAATAAAGATTCCTAATAATTTAAACAACTTCATATTTTCTCACTTAAAAGACCACTTAGTTTTATATATATTATTAAAAATACAAAGTCTTGCCAATTAAAGTATAATTGCTATTTTCCCTAATAAATCAATAATCGATTATTCCGTAAATTGATAACCAATATAGTTTACGACATTAGACGGATTTCGTTAGATTAATTAAATAACTTAAAACCTGACTAGGGTCTGTTTCTAGAAATTGCAACTAGCACACCTAGATTTGGCTCATCTATTTTTCTAAGTCAGGATTCTCAACTGTAGGATTTTAAGGACGTATTTGACTTCCTCCCCAGGTACTGACATCCTGTTCCAGTCATTAACAAAGGCAAGTTATGGTTATGTTTTCTTGCATTTTATTTAGTAATTGCCATGTTGCATGCTTAAACCACATTGCTACACGGAATCCTCTCCTAGGGTTTCAAATATTGATTGATATTGATTGTGGGGATTGGAGGAATAGTGTAACGTTTACGACCAATACCCCTCATATTGTATGATTGTACGAGCTTACCCCTCTTACACACGGGGATAAGCCGTATCGCGTCGCTAGGATGCTATTGTACAACCCAAGCCGGTCATAGACGTTTACACATTCAAATCACATTGTTTTAAATTGTTAAATTGCTGGAAAATATTGTTTCAACTGTTTAGCCTGTACTTTCTATTATTACTTGAAATGTGAGATACATATTCGTACTTGCTCTCTCCTGACTGGAGACCAACATTTTTAGGTGTCATTGAGGATGCTGAGCTATTGTACAATAGCTACTATGACCCGGTATTGTACCCTGTGGTGTTGCCAGAGTCCCCCTTGGAGGACGCAGAACCTGAGGCCGATGAGCCGACCGCCTAGCTAGTTATTTTCCAGTTTTCTAGTTTTATTGTATTGGAGTTTGTCAATTTGAATTCAGCATTTTATTTCAGTTCTTTCATTTCCAGTTGTACTTTTCAATTGTTGAATAAAAGTTTTAAAATTTCTGTATATTCGAGTTGTGACAAATGTATAGATATTATTGTGATACCTGCATATAGAACAGCTTACTGCCATCGTCTCACAACGGTGCAGGCTGGGCATGAACCGGTTCGACCAAATAATTTGGGATCGGGTCGTGACAGGAGATAGAGACACTACTAGAGGCATCAGAGCTGCCACCGGAGAAATGGATAAAAGCAGTAAAATTACAGCTCAAGGACAATGCACATCATTGGTAGGCGGCACAAGAAAGATGGTTGGGCAAAAATATGTTATGGGAAGAGTTATGGACCTCTTCAATACCATATTCTTCCCCATCACTGTTCGGAAGGAGCTGCGTGATCAGTTCATACGACTAGAACAGGGGAGCATGACAGTAGACAAATATGATGCAGAATTCAGTCGCTTGAGTCGTTTTGCTCCTACTCTTGTATCTACAGAAGAAGAGAAGGCGGAGAAGTTCCATTCTGGGTTGAATTACAAGTTACAGAGTTTGACATCGTCAGTAGACCCAACATCCTATACAGGTATCTTGAATGCAGCTAGGAGTCAAGAATCTATCCTAAGACAGAAAGTAGCTTCCCAAAAGAGAGGTAGAGATGGTAGTCATCAAGAACCATCAAAACGTCCTAATATTTCTCAGACGACCCTTCAAATCCAGCATCAACATCATCCTCCAACTAGGGTGGTATCATCCCAGCCACAACAACAATATATCCCACCCAAGCCTAAGTGTAATTATTGTGGAAGAGAAGGACATAAGTGGGACCATTGTAGGAAGAGGTTAGGACTTTGTCTCCTTTGTGGATCACCAGACCACCAAGTGCGAGAATGCCCTGCAGCACAAGCTCATAAGCCAGTTTTGCAACAGCCGTCTGGAGGAGCACAACGTCAAGGACAAGCAGTTGTGGCTGTGACTCAACCCCAAGACATAGGTAACTTATATATGTTTCCTTGAAAGCCTTCTTTAGTTTTAGTTGTTATGCATGCTTAGTTAGTTTGTAGTATGCTTATTATTGATCAGTTCCCTTATGTTCTTAGCCATTCTCTCTTTCCATGACTTAGCTTAAGAAATTATTGCTTGTAAGAGTTAGGTATTATACTATGCTATTTGTGATATTTTGATTTTTGAGGACAAAAATCTTTTAAGGGAGATAGTTTGTAGCATTTGGGTTCCTAGAATTTATTTTCTATTTTAGAGATTTTTTTTAGTTGGAATCAATTATTAACTAGAATATTGATTTGGGATCGTAAGATTTTTGCCTAAGCCTATAGGTTAGATATAAGGAAATTAGGTCGTATATGGTCTCTGGGGCCCCTAGATAGTCCCTAGTATATTATTTCACCATTTTAGAATTTTCAGGATTTTATGAAAATTTTTAGATAATTTTATATATAATTTTATTATTTTCCTAAGCTTCTATGATTTACTGTGAGAGCACCCGAGAGTAGTTATGAGGCAAAAGAATTTATTTGGGCTCTAAAACCCTTAAAATATTTTTATTTAGAATTTTTAGGATTTTTTCTAATTTTTATTTAATTTTCTGAATATTAAAAACCCTATTATTAATCATTACCCAGTCAGCCGCAGGGAGGGGCCCACCCGTCAGCCGCTGAAGCGGGGAGGGGCAGGCCCACATGGCAGTGAGAGGGGCGGGTGAGGCTCGATCTCCGAGCCGTCTACGGAATCCCAAGCCGAGCTATGCTTGGAGCCGCGGCCAAGCCGGCCCAATCCACAACCGTAGGATCTCGGCAGGGACCGCGGGATGGCTAACACGTATCCCCAGCCGACTTAGCCAGCCCACCGACTCTCTCTCTCCCCTATATATAGTATATAGTTTATTATTTTTGAAACCCTATATTAATTTCAGCAGCTTTTTGTGGGAGAGTTCGGTAGAGTTCTTCGACTTCGCAGAGGGTTTGCGGTTGATCTAGACGTCCTTTTTGTGCGCCAATTTATTTGTTAGAAGCATATTGAGGTTAGGTTTCTGAATATAAATTTTTTTTTGGTATTTTGATCTCGAATTTCTGAATAATTATTTGAGTGTCGGTTGTCCAAAAATTAATGCGTCGTACGGTTTTCAAGGTTTCGAGTGATCCCGAACTCCATTTCACGATCCGTTTGAAGTTTTGGAAAGCTGACACCGAGCTCTACAACGCATAATTTTTCCAGAAATTCAGAGTTTCATCTAGTATTTTATTTTGTTCATAGAAGTCAGATTTGGTCAACGGTTCATCAATTTGGTCATGGTTAGCCATAATGGCGATAACTTTTGACCAAATCGTGATTTTGTGGCACGGTCGATTCCAGTGCACTCATGACGCTGAAATATACGATGTTGCATACTCAAACTTTTGAATTCATAATGTTTGACTAGTTAGTGAATAGTATGTCTCGGTTTGCGTGCCATGGGTCCCAAATTTGGAACCATGACTTTTCTTGGCCAAATATTCGTGTGTAAATTGTTATTTCAGAATTAAATAGGTTAAAATAGGGTTTTAGATGATTTACTCTAGAATTAAAATAGTATTAATTAATTTAACTCATTAGCCACTTTCTAGGATTTTTAGAGTGGGAATCGTTGATCTAACTTGTGATTATTTTTGTGTCAGGATAGATCGGGCTACGACGTCTTGAGTTGTGACTTTATCATTTATCGGAGCAGGCAAATCACCATGACCTATGTTTCCTTTATTTTATACTGCATGTATCTTCGTGTCGTCTTTTTCACTATTACTCCCTTATGGTTCATGATTGTCATTGTTCATGATTACTATTGTGCACGAGAGTTAGAATCGGTTGGATATACATACATGTTCATGTCTTACTCATTGTTTCCTATTGTTTACAGTTTATCGTATTGTTAATGTTTATCTAGTAGACATGTATTGTGAGTGAGTCGGGCGGAGGAATACAACAAGTAAGCATGTGGTCAACGAATTGAATACAGACCCCCTATACATTGATTGCATAATATCAGTCATGCACCACACATATGACTGACGTATATCCCAGGCCGTCTACATGCTAAAAGTTGGTATTCTAAAACACACAGTACACGTGACTTAATTATTGTTGCTCTATTGTCTATTGTTCTTCTTTCGTCAAGTCTACCTTCTTATTGTTATCATGTCTTTGTGGTATGTCAAGTCAACCTTTATATTATTATCATGTCTTAGTGGTTTTCATTATCATACAATGTCATGTCTATATTTATCTTCAGTAAAATTCCTTTTATCGTTCCTTCATGCTTGTATACTATATTGTGTAATGTAGTGTTATGGTGATCTTGATCCAATCCTGACTGGATAACTATTTTTCAGCTTTAGACGACGAGATTTGCCCCGAGGTCTACGGTGAGTAGGTTGGCGACCCTGTCATCACTCGCGTACCCGATTCCAGCACTGATGCGAATTAGCATATTTTCTTCCTTATGGATTCACATTAGTTAGTAGTTATAGTTGTGGAGTTTAGTTGTCTATTTTATTTTCTGCTATCTGGGTTTATTCCAGAGACTTTCTGAGTTGTAGTGAATTATTTCATATTTATGATATTGAGACTATTAGATATTTTGGTGATTATTGCTGGCTTAGTTGTGGATGATATATATATATATATATATATATATATATATATATATATATATATATATATATATATATATATATATATGCGTGTTGTACTTGTTGTGGACCATTGTTATCATAGACAGCATACTACCGCCGATGCTGCGGCGTAGCCTGGACTGGCCACGAACTCGTATCCCAAAATTGGGAGCGGATCATGACACAACCTATCATGAATCAAGTGGAGGAGGCGTGACTCTAGGAGATGGCTCCACGGCACAGATTGTAGGAAGAGGAAGAATAGATCTGAAGATGACATCAGACAAAATTATACCTCTTCATGATGTGCTTTATGTGCCGTCTGTCAGAAGAAACCTTGTTAGTGGATCCCTTCTTGTAGCCTCAGAGTACAAAATTGTAATAGAGGCCAATAAAGTAGTTTTCTCTAAGGATGATCTATTTATTGGAAAAGGATTTGTGAAAGATGAACTTTTTATTTTAAGTAAAAGTTCTAATCCTTCTTTTATTGTAAATGTTGAATCATCAAATGTTTGGCATAGTTGATTAGGTCATGTAAATTTAGAATATATTAAAAGGATGATGAACTTAGATCTTATACCAAAGACTCCTATAGATGATGAACACAAATGTGAGATCTGTGTTAAAGCCAAACACACAAGATTGTCTTTCAAATCTATGTATAGGGATTCTGAACTCCTAGAACTTATCCTTAGTGACGTCTGTGACTCCAATAGGGTCTTAACCCGAGACGGTAGGAAATATTTTGTCACTTTCATAGATAATCATTCAAAGTATTGTTACACCTACCTCCTTAAGACCAAAGATGAAGTTCTAGACAGATTCAAGGTCTATAAATCTGCAGTTGAGAACCAATTGGATAGTAAGATTAAGATTATTAGATCAGATCATGGTGGAGAGTATGCCTCAAATGAAATGACTAACTTCTATGAAGAGCACAAAATTATTCATGAGGTAACTGGTCCTTATTCACCACAATCCAATGGAGTACTGAAAGGAAGAATCACACTCTTTTAGATATAGTCAATGCCATGCTTCTCATCTCAGGTGCCCCTGATAATATAGCTCCCCTTCCCAAAATTTTGAAACATTCTTTTTATTATTATTTAGTTTATTTGAATAGTGATTTTTAGATTGTATAAATAATTATTGCCTAGATTTTATTTAGGTTTATAGAAAAATGTACAAATGGTATTTAATACAGTGGATCGTATATTGCTATATATACTTTGTGTTCATTTAAAGGTCTATTTATTATTTTTATAAATCAATAATTGAATTATATTTAATTATTATATTGGGATGTACATTTATAAGCATATGCCATCATATATATGCATGTATATATAATATAATTATACATGTGTGTACGTATAGGTAAATATTTATATAATATATATATCTATATAT
>JANAVB010007330.1:0-12500 GCA_029216955.1 Iris pallida
CCACTCTATCCAAGAAAACTCATATTTCGAGAGTTTCCCGTATAGCTTCTCATTCCGTAGAATCTCCAACACAATCCGCAGGTGCTCCACATGCTCCTCCTCGGTCTTCGAATAGATCAAGATGTCGTCAATGAAGACTACGACAAACTTCTCCAGATACTTGTAAAAACTTTATTCATCAAGTTCATAAACACTGCTGGGGGCATTGTGAGTCCGAACGGCATCACTAGGAACTCATACTGGCCGTATCGGGTGTTGAAAGCTGTCTTCAGAATATCTTGCTCTCGAACCTTCATCTGATGATATCCCGACCGAAGGTCAATCTTGGAAAAGACCTTCGCTCCATTAAGCTGGTTAAACAACATCAATCTGCGACAAAGGGTATTTATTCTTGATGGTGATGTTATTGAGTGCACGATAATCGATACACATCCTCACAGTCCCATCCTTCTTGGGCACGAAAGATACCGGTGCTCCCCAGGTGAAGCACTGGACCGAATAAACCCTTTCCCTCCATCTCATTAATCTGGGCCTTCAATCCTACAGCTTCCTTCAGGTTGATCTTGTAGCAATGCTGGGACTTCGGTGCTGATCCGGACAATAGGTCGATGCTGAACTCCACATCTCGATCCGACGGCAATCCTGGCAACTCTTCGGGAAGACATCGAGAAACTCCACGATAAGTGGATGTGGCAACTCCTGGTCCTCTGCGACTGCTCCGAAGTAGACTCCCCTCTGGCCTTTCTGCAACTCGTCGACTGATCTCGAACGGTAGAACTCCCGCGGGCTGAAGATCACCTTTCTTCATGGCAGTATATTGCGGCAAACTACTCGCTCATCCAGTCGATGCCGCGGACCATATCAAATCTGCGCAATGGCATCACCAGAAGTCGAGCCCTAATCTCCCTTCCAGCAAAATATGAGGGCAATCCACCAACGCACTGACTGGTACTACCCCTCCTCTTATCATAATCTGATAGTTACTCCTAGTGGGCTTGGGTGTGAAGCCGTGTCTATGCAGAAACTCATATGATACAAAGCTACGGGTGGCTCCAGAATCAAACAATGCAATGGCAGTGAAGGAATGTAAAAGTAGAACCTGTAATCACATCTGGCACTGTCTCGTCCTTCTCAACTGCAGCCATGATGTAAGCACGTCCCTGCTGTGGTCCTCTCCTCTCCTGACGCTGTGCAAACTGCTGCTGCTGAGTGGGTACACCTGGTCCCCTCTGTGTGCAGCTGGTAGAGCTCTGGGTGGTGTAACTGTGGTCCTCCAGCTCCTCTAGGTCCTCCAGTCAGTCTAGCTGCAGCCTATGGGCAGTCACTCATCTGGTGTGCGTCTGATCCGCAGAATAGGCAGAGCCCGAGCCTCTTGCGGCACTCGTCGAAGCGGTGTCCCGGCCGGTAACAGAATGTTCAAGTAATGCCTGTTGCTGCCTCTGATACTGATGTGTAGGAGCTCTGGTTGGACGGTGATGCTACTGTGCCGGCTGCTGTGGCCTCTCCTGAATCTAAGTCTGGAGCCTCTTCGCTGGCGCCTAGAAACTGCAACTTCCCATGTCCCGATCCCTATCAGCTTCGAATCAGCCTCATTCTCTACAGCCTAAGCAATCTTGAGGATGCTCGCATACGTCGTCGCCTGACTAATCGCCACCGCGTGTCGCAGCTCCCTGGTGAGACCCTTCTTGAATCTCCAACCTCTGTCCTCCGGCGCTTTGACTAGGTTCTCCGCGAACCTGCTGAGTCTAGTAAACTCTGAAGGGTACTGCACAACCGTCATCGTCCCCTTCTGCAGCGTCTTGAACTGCATCCTCATCTTATCTCGCTCCACCTCTGGGAAAAACTTCTCCTTGAACAGACTTTTGAAATCTGCCCAAGACACCTGGGATTCCGCCAACTGGGCTCCTCCCGATACCAAGCTCTGGCCAAGTCGAAGAGTCATATGCTAGCCACCTCCACCTTCAGATTATCCTGGATCTGTGCCATCTTTAAGATCCTCTCCGCATTCTCCAGCCACCCATCGCATAGATGATCCCCTCGTTGCCCCAGAAGTCTATCTGGCACAGGTTTTGGTACTCCTTGGCCGTCCCTGGTCTCGGTGCTGCTGTTACTGCCCGTGCTGCTGGAGCTGGTACTACCAGCTCTCTGGTCCTGAGTGCGTCGACTACGACCGCTATGAACTGTGTGGCCTGCTGACTCTGAGCCTCCCTGAACTGCGCAGCCTGGTGATTCTGGGCCTCCATAAACTGCTGGAACATCGCCATCACCTGAGCGCCGTCAAACATCATCGTCGAGGGTAGCGGCAAAGATCGGAGGCGTGGTGGAAGCTGATCTACTGGAACGTCTGGTGCGGCCTGATCCGAACTGCCTGCAACTCCAGGTTGATCCGCGGTCTTCCTCGTAGTGATCATCCTGTAATAGAAAGAAAACTTCGTGATTGATAAAAACCTAATCTACCAGAAAATGTAAATGTTTAATAATAAAAATATGTCACGACCCGCTCCCGAATAATCGGACACGAGTCGGACACGCCCAGCCTTCGTCGCTAGAAACGACGAAGTAAGATGTACCAAACTAGGGAAATCTAACCAGATAATCATGAACAAGTATGAAATCATAACATCTATAAATGTATCCCAAACCCAGAGTAAAGTACAAGTCTCATAATTTATTACATTCCAGCAAAATGAAAGATAGAGTCTACTAGTCTCAAAATACATGAAAAATATAAAGTGCTAATGGTAAAGCTCTAGGCTTTTGCAGCCTCTAAGTCAAGAGAAACTCCAGCTAGCTCTCCTGCATCAACTGGCTCTCGGCCATAATAAGTGTCATACAGGGCCTCCAACTCACTTACAACATATCCTATTCAGGAGCGGAGCAAAGTACAGTTCTAGGTAATGAAATATGAACATGACATGAACAGAGTACATGAGTACAGAAAATGAAATACAGGAATGAGCATGAAACTACAGGAAAGTAGTACAGGAAATAAGTACAGGAACTACAGTACAGGAATGTAAAGTACAGGAACATGTAATGAAACTATAATCCTGTAGTACCAGACATGATAAGTTCACAATATTGAATACATCTAGTCCATGTGACCGGCTGGGGTGAGAACATGCACAGGAGTACATGAATATGGTACGACTTAGGGCCCCGCGTGCACGATACGAGGCCTAAGCTAGGCACATGAGTATAGTAACCGGGATTGGTCACATGGCTAGTGTATTTCCCCACTCGACACTAATAAGTACAAGAACAAGAGTATAGGAGTACAGGAGTACATGATATCGTGCTATGACGTGTCGCAAGAAAGAGTACAAGAATGTAAATGCACAAAACCGTAGAAAAGTACTTGCCTGGCTCCGAAAAAGTACTGGTAATCGAAGAAGCTGGATATACTCCTGGTTATTGGGTATAAGTTGATTAATATCTACATGAGTTCTATTTAGCCACTAATATCCAACATAATATAGCCCATATTCGGCTAACCTAGTCTATCATAGGCAACAACTAACATTTCTACAGAATTTAGCCAACCAATCAAGGAATAAATTTAAACACAATAACTTGGTTCAAGTCTATGCTAGCAGTCAAATGTCCAAAGATTTGACCAACACATAGAATCTCTTTATAGGAACAACCAAATGCCAAATTGAACTCCTGATTGTCTTTTTTTCCCAATTGAAAAACATAAAACAGATCATGACTGGTCATGCTTCAGTCGACCAAAGGAGCATTCCTTTATAAATAAAATTGAATCATATATGGTTGAAGCAAAATGATTAGAGCTCAAATATACCATCAACCAACTATACATCCAAACCCAATCAAGGATGGCAGGTCATGTATTCAAATATTGTACAATCCAAATGGAAATGTACAAGCAACACTTCCCAACCCCAGCAGGTACTGTGCATATAGCATCAACAACACACCCATACCATACGAATTTCCAAACAAACCCAAATGCAAACCCACTGTTAATCCTTCCATCTAATTAAAGAGAAAAAGAGAACTCCATTCAGACTTCCATAATTATTACAAAAAGTACTTACAATAAGATTTAAACAAGAACTAATATGCATCCACCAGATCAAACAATAAGTTACTATAATCTAATCCAACCAAAATAAGAAATTATTCAACAAGAATTTACAACAGTTAGCAGCTTAATAAACAAGCCCTATCGATTCCCATCCAGACACGCACCCACGTCCAGACACACACCCACGTCCAGACGCTCCCACGTACAGGAACGATCCACACTAGATCGGCCAACTACTGAATATGAAGAGTCGGCAACCACGGACTCAACGGTACTCGATCAAGCACAACGGACTTGCCGACTCCAATACTATCAACCATGACCAACACTGCATATCAAAATTCAACACAGAAAGTACAATCCTAGAAGAAGATAGCATCATACCTGACAGAGTTGATCAAGACCAAGGACACATTCTCTTCGCGTCCAGATCTCCTAGGTCCACTGAGACATCCACAAACCCAGACATACAAAGGAAACAAAACTCAGAAAAATCGAACAGAGTAATTCTCTCGAATCCGAACTAAGTCCAGACGATGAAAATCTAACAGAAAAATAGTGTTGAATTATTCCAAAATTCTGTCCAAAATAGCTCTATTATAATCGATACTCACCAGTTAAGTGGATCAAAGCGTTAGGCACGAGTACAGCTCGATTCGAGCCTAGAATAGTTCGATCTACAAAAATTGGTAGAAGAGGAAAGATTACAACAAAATTATCAAATAATTGCAAGTAAATGGTCGATCCAAACTCACCCTTTCGACATGGTCGACTGATTCCAAATGGAGATCACCACCAAAATTTGATATCAAACAATTAATGTTTCGACCTGGAATTTCAAGTCTCAGATCAATTGATTCACGAAATTAGACTAAAAAGAAGTCAGATCGGAACTCACCCTCTCGACACAGTCGATACGTTGTCGACGGGAGCTCCGGGGGTCAATTGAGCAGGGAACGCTCGAATAGAAGCTCTCCGGGAAGATCTGCGTCGTTGAGTCGCCAGAGAGGTGTCGCCATCGCGGCCGTCTCTTCCTCGGATGCAGGCAGAAGTAGCTCGTCGGCGACGAACATGGGAATTGTTTCCGAGAGGGAGAAGAGAGGGAGAGAGAGAGGAACCAAGAAAAAATAAAGCTGCTGAAGGAACACTCAATAAATCATTCCTAAATATAACTCTCCCACATATATTCATTCTAATCCCTCCACCAAAAGTAATTTTGCACTTACCCCCTCCCTCTTTTCATTATTTATAACCTAGACCCTACCACTCAATTAACTTTACATAATTCCCCTCCCCCTTTTCATTTATTACAGGATTTTAGTTAAAAATCAGTTAGAAAATTTAAAAATGAGTGGGGACCACTAAGTTTGTTACAACAAACTTTTAAATTCAAAAATTCTGCTCAAAATTAAATCCCTCTAAAATAGATCACCAAAATTTATTATTTAAAAATAACTTATTATTTGAAACTTAATAATAACAATTTTAATTATTAGAAATCAAATTTATTTTCTTAAAACCGGGAAGTGGAGTTATAGGGCCCATCAAGGTCATTTTCTGTCGCGGCTAGCAACAGTGTCGGCTGCTCCTCTTCGGCTTGTACGATGTGCGCCTCCGCCACCTTCTTGCTGTCACATTTTTCCTTCGACATTCCTTCGCCCAGTGACCAGGGATGCCACAGTGGCGGCATTCCCCCTTCCTTCTCATGCCAGAGCCACCCCCGCCATCGCTAGACGAGGGCTTGTCCGCGTTCTTTGCCTTTGGCTTATTTTTTGCTGTCCCCTAATGGTCTACCTCTGCGCTCCTGTTGCTTCTGCCGTGCCATCCACTCCTCTTCGGTGAGAAGCAGACGACCGCCGACGAAGCCGGAATCCTCCAGATCGTTCCGCTCCTCTGCCACGAGCAGTCGACCGCTGAGTTCTTCGAGCGACATGTTTTTTGTGTCAACCAATGACTCGATGGCGAGCGCCATTTGCTTGTACCGTTGAGGCACACTCCTAAGAAGTTTGAGCACCGCCTTGTGCTCGGTGATCGGATCACCTAACACCTCCAGGTCGTTGACGATGGCGCTTAACCACATGATGAACGACTTGATCCCCTCGCCGTCCTTGAACGCCAGGTTGTCGAACTCGGTCCGACGTGTCTGCACCTTCGCCTCCTGAACGCGCTCTACGCCGATGCGCATCATCTTGAGCGTGTCCCATGCCATCTTTGCCGTCTCCTTCACCGCCAAGGTACGCACCAGCTTCGGCAGCACTCCGCGAAGGATCGTGGCGAGTGCACGCCGATCGTCGCGAGCCTCGCTGACGCTGGTGTTCACCACATCCCACAGGCCTTGCGCTTGCAGCTGCATCTTTACGATCAATGCCCAGTCAGAGTAGTTTGTCCGTGTGAGTAGTAGAGGTTGCATCCAACCATCACTCTCACGGACAACTCTCTCGACCACGTGCATCTCTCTCTCGTCGCCTGTAAGCGTTGCCATAGGCAGCGATGTGGAGGAAGATGTGTCGGTGTTCTTCCCTTTTCCGTCGTTGCCGTCTCCTGACATGAACTGCTGCGGATCATATTTGCTCTGATACCACGTGTTGGTGCTGAACAGGAAAGCACACATGAGAATGGAAGAACATGAGGTGAAAATGAGAAGTGTTAATCAGTTTTTATTAACCAGTACCTATATATAGGCTAAATAAAACAATCTTGTAAGCAAAAGTATGTGGAGCTAATGGCTCCTACAAATAAGCTTGTCCACACAAGAACAAGTCATGGAGGCTGAAGACTAGGGATGAGGGAGGACAGGATTAATTCCATCACAAATGACAAATAAAGATTTGCAAGCTGTACCACATATAGAAAATACAAATTATGAACCAATGATACGTAGTTGTAGATACATTAGCATGGATATACTTAGCTGGTGGGTTGAAACGGGCTGGTGAGTTGAAACAAGAATACATAAGTTGCTGTGATAAATGTGAACATTACATGCAACGATGTGTCCTTGATTAACATTTCTCCAAAAGAAAATGTTTCCACAAACATCCTCTCTAGTTTCTTATTCTTGGTGAAAAGATAGGCAATAAGAGGCTTGGTTCTCAAGTTTATCATAGCAAAATTTTCTTCAATCTTGTCAGCCTTAACAATCAAAACATAAATCTCTCTCAAGATACTTGCATCTTATATTCCAATATACACAAATAGCTTCGAAGGTTTTAGACTAACGACAAGATTGTTAGTTTTAGACACAAAATGAGAAGTAATATGTACTTGAACTGAGGATTATTTAACATACCATGAAAGAGAAGCAGGAACCAAATACCTCTTCCTTCATTATTAGTGAATCCTCAGGAACATCTAACAACAGTGTCGGAGAAATCTTCCTACAATGGCATTAAGATATTACAAAGACACCTCAGTAGAAAACAAGAAAATTGAACTGCTTTCAACTGCTTTTGATCTTGATTTCCTCCATATATTATCTTGTCAGAAACCTTATCATCAATAGCTGTGTCAAGCATCCAAAATGGTTTGAATTTACAATACGAGATAAATCTTCTAATTCCAAGGAATCCTTTCCATTGAAATATTCTAATGTACTTTTCAGGGCTTCCACCTTTTAAACAAGTTCAATATATGAGAAAAATAATTATCACAAATCAATCTTTCATTGAATTCTTAAAAGAAATCCTACCAATTTTTGGGCAGCCGATTTTGTTGTTTTGATATAATCTAGAGAAATACAAGCTTTTCCAATGTTGCATAGCCACTTGCCAACAGTAATTCTTCTTGTTGCAAACTTGAAAGATAGAGGAGTACAAATCAACATCACAAGTAAGTATAAAGCACAATTACATAGAATTAATTTTTTCATGAATTTGGAAATAGATTATACTTTTAGATCAATATATGAATCAAAATATTAGAGTTGAGTGCTTCACAAGTGCAGCCATTACAATGCACCCTACTTTACCATTTCCTACAGAATATCAAACTATTAGATGCCCAATCTAATAACAAAAACTCCACCCAATGTCTGGTGGAGAAAAATTGTTAAAATTTGTATTCTTTGAGGTTCTTACAGTTTGTACCCCATACGTACAAATGGAAACTTTTAGAACTTAAATATAAACCATAAGGATGTTTATATTACTTCTTGTACCAAATGTCACACTTGTACTCCACCCAATCACTTAATTAACCATGATGTCAACCCTATAATTACTTTTTGTTAAGCTCTATAAACCATGAGGAGATAAACCAGAGATAACCGTAGGAGCATACTACAGTATTTGCATAAATTTGCAATTATAGAGATTATGAAGTTTGAATCGGCCCATTGAAAATGTTATACCACTTGAAACTATACAACTTCTCTATCCATCTAATCGATATTATCAGGGTGTAAAAGTTCTGATAGCACTATATTGTTTTAAATGTTTAGATAACAGAGACACTCAAATGTTCTACAATGCATTCGTTAGCTATCCAACAGGCCTTAACATTTTTATGGAAATGAGCACTAACAGAGTTTCTATTTTACCGATCAAATTGTGTAGAATGGTTTCCAACTGGTTGAGTACAACCCCAAGAGACCACCACTAGCATCAAAACAACCCAGCCATCTCCTGCAAGGAAAGCTATCTTCACCAAAAACCAAATATATTGACAACTAGAGAGATGGTTAGATCATTTGTCAAACCCATTGGCATCATCTTTCATTTTTAAAAAACTAGTATATATGTTATGTATCTTGCTTCAACTATTAACTGAAAAGTAGAATTCTAGCAAATGAAAAAAAACTCGATCTTTGTTACTAGCAATTTATAGCAAAGAGAAATTCAAGCAAATTCTATCACATTAAACCTATACCATTTTGAGTATACTCATTTTTCACATTTTGCATAGTTAGAACAAACAAAACAAGGAGTACACACATTGTGACACCAGCATACAAAAAAAAATTGATCAAGTAGACAATTATATTAGAATGAGTACGTGACACAACAAAGGAAAGAGAAAGGAGGTATAATAGCAAGTGTGCATAGTTTTTCCATGATATTTTGTCCATAAACCAAAAGCTAAACAAATTCAAAGTAAACGAAGTATATAAGTGAAATTCATTTGCGCTTCTCACTGTAACTACAACTTTTCCGAAATGAAGATAATTTTGAACTTTTATAAAATTGATCATGTTAGTTATTAAATAATAGATTTAAATCATGTTAATGATTAATTGGTGATTTATTTTAATTTTTATAATATTTAAATTGATGTATTTTAATTGTGTCCCTTTCTAGTGAAACCTTAGAACTACTTAGCCTAGAGACTAACCATGACCATGGAGACCTAACTAATGTGATTAGATTAGCTAACTACCACTTTTTAGACTAAGGGTATTTTGATAATTTGTGATTTATTATTATTTTTGAATTTTAATTAATTAATATTGTGCTAGTGTTATATTAGGTCTAACCATAAAATTACCCTAATCTAGATGTTGATCATGATCCTAGAGGCTTAGTTATAAGAATCAAACTAATTAACCTTGTCCTAAAATATCTAGATATTATGTTAGACATAAGATATTTGTAGAAAACCTAAGCTAGTTGGGCATTTACTAAAAGGACTTGAATTGACACCTTAAGAAGGCCTTAAACCTAACTTGGAGCTAACTCTAACCCTAGAGACACCTTTGGCCGGCCAAGAAGGTCCCCCTCCCCGATATAAGATCTCATTAGTCCCCTCTTGCCTCTTTTGTAGCAAACCCTAACCCTAGTTTATGTTCTTCTCCAAATTTGCCCCTTTCTTCAAATTACCTCCAAATTTGAAGCAAATCAGTTTTATTGCACTCCTTTTGTGAAGAAGAAGTTTTTATTAGCTAGCTAGCAAGGATTGGAGGCATTTGATCATAGAAATTTGGTTTTGAAGCTTTTCAAAGGACTATTTCATTGCAATTCCAACTCTCAATAGGTATTGATATCTAAACCCTTTAGATTACTGATTTTTCTCCATAGATGCACTTATTTAGGGCCCCCTAGCCCTAGGCTGAGTTTGGGTTCGATTTGTGTCCATTTGGTATGCGTATCGGAGGAGTATCGCAGAACTATTCAATGTGTTCGATAGAATGCCTCATAGAAATATTTATTCTTGTTTTCAAAACTAATTTTATGATTTGGTAGCTGTTAATGTGTGGATTGATAATATTTAGGACTGAGTTGATTTTGAACACGTTTCATGTCGTATTTTAGACACGGGGATGCCCGCACACGCTGTGGTGCATTGCCCTGCTGCCACAAGTCTCTTACTCGTTGGACACGATACATGGATAGGTGAAACTTAGTGAACACATGAGGGCATTGTCTGTCGGCATGCTCGCAAAATTTGAGGAGAAATGGTGGAGTGATCGAGGAGTTATACAACCTACATTGGTCGCACGACTCTCACAAGTGCCCAATTTTCACTCTCTGATATGGACTTCATATCACTACACGACACAGTTGGACATGATGCAGTGGCACATACATGTACCCCTAAACCTATTCTACCCCTTGACACAATTTCACCACTTTTGATTGGATACATTGTGTCCAATATCAGCTGACACACTTTGCACACACTGTTCTATGCACATGTTCTGATACATGCTCATACACCCCTCTGTGATACTTAGTCTCACATACACACTCTTTTACACTCATCTTGACACATCATACACCATGTATACACACACACTCTAACCTCTGTCACATAAGTAGACTTTCGACTTCCCCTCTCTGTTACACTTTACTTTGATATTATACATTTCAGTTGGGTGAATTACTTTACTGATATGCTATATTGTTCAGTTTTGGGATTGATAGATGGGGTTTGGGTTTGGACTGTTGAGAGTATACTCAGATTTCCTGAGTAGATGTATTGTGGGTTGTTGTTCACCCAGTTTTATGAGATTCTGGAGGTTGGTTTATGTATGTATTGTTGTATATATATGTCACTACCACTTTTTAGTACTAGAGGTATTTTGGTCATTTGTGATTTATTGGAATTAATTTGAATTTTTGATAATTAATAATGTGCTAATTATTGTGTTAAGCCTTAACCTAGATTTGCCCTAATCAAGATGTTAGTCATTAGCCTAGATATTGCATTAAAAGTTTCTAACTAGAAGACAAGGTAAGTAATATCTAGATATTTTAGCTAACTTAGATATTTAGCTTGAAACCTAGTTTACTTGGGCCTTTAGCTTGAGGGCTTATTTTATATTGTAAAGAGAAGCCCATAGCCTACATTGCACTAAGCCCTAACCCTAGAAGTGTGGCCGGCCATAGCGTAGTCCTCCCTTTAAAGAGCATCATTTATTACATCTTGCCTCTTTTCAATGTCTCCTTAAACCCTAATTTGTGTTCTTCCCCAAATCCATCCCCTTTCTCCAAATCAACTCCAAATTGATCCTAATCTTTTGCATCACACTTTCCTACTGTAGAAGAGATCTATAGAGTCTAGCTAGCAAGGATTGAAGGCTCTTGGACTATAGCAAGTTGGTGTGGATCTCATTTCTAGTGCTTTTGCATTGAGATTCTAACTCTCAACAAGTAATGGCTCTAAACTTATTTGTTTTTCTGATTTCTAGGTACCATACACCTGTAGACCAAGTTTGGTAGGATTTCGTGTCCATTTGATACGCATATCGGAGGCGTATCGAAATGTAGTATAAAGTGTTTGGTGAAATTCTACTTAGGATTTTACCTTGCTATTTTCTAAAATTATTTTCACTAAATTGTAGCCCTATATGAGGGGATTCAAAAATCATTTGACTGAGCACAATTGGATACGATCTTCGTGTCCAAATTTGGACACGGGATGCTCGTACAGCACGTCAGATATTGCCCTGCTATCTGAGACCTATTTCTCGCTGCACAGGACACATGGACACGTAAGATTTGACATGGAGGTAGGGGCCATGACTGTCAGGCTCCTACCCAAGTTTTATGTCAATTTGTGTCGTGTCGGACACGTTATCGTGTCTGTAGTAGTTTTGCACTTACTGTGTGTACACGAAATTGAGCCGCTGATACGCACTTGTATCGTGGACACGAGGCGACTTTGACACGATTCAGGGAGCCTAACACCTAGACCTAGACCTACTCTAGCTCTGTACACGAACACGAGACCTAATTTCGTGTGTGTCATGTCCTAGAGGACCCGACATGTTAGCACGAGGCTGTGTTGTGCACTGTCCTCTGATACTTTCTTTTAGGCACTTTTGACACATGTTTTTGACACTCTTTGGACACTTTTGGACACGAATGAAACCCTAATATGCTGACACATGTCTGGGCACACTTTACCCCCCCTTTTCCCTATATATTGTTAGCCCAATGATTATATCTTATTTTTGAATATGGCTAATCAATTAAGTTTAATATAATGATGTCACTAATATTCATATACTCAC
>JANAVB010007331.1:0-20441 GCA_029216955.1 Iris pallida
TGTGTGTGGTGTGTGGTGTGTGGTGTGTGTTGTGTGTGGTGTGTGTGTGTGTGTACTCTATGAATACAGTGCATATACTATAATATGTAAATAAATACTGTGCCTATACTGTAATATGTATGTTTTCAATTCTGCAATTTAATTTATTTACTTACGTATTTATTTACATTCATGTATTCAATTCCGTATTTTCTTATGATTTTGCGTATTTTGTGCATTACGACTACTCTAAGTCCAGACCTTGCATGGGTTGAGTGGACTTGGATGAGCCAACACATATTCGAGGTCTAGTCAAGCCATATTGGACTTGGTTCATGGCCTCGGGTCCCGTATCTGGACTTCGGTTCAATTTTGTATGCGTGGACAAACATATTAAATAATTAATTATTTAATTCCAGAATTTGTATTTTAATGTATTTGAATCTTCAACAGGTTTTTAATGCAAATAATTTCCAGAATAATTATAATCAAATACTATGTTAATCAAGCTAATTTAATATAATTGTTACAGAATTTAATTTACTGTTTTGCCACTGTTTAAAAATAGAAAAACAGAACTCATTTTCAAAGTACACTTGTAAACTGATTTTTAATAAATACTTACACTGGATTATAAATTCCAGAAAATTTATAATAAATTACCTCGTATAACAAGGATCAATTGGTTTTATTTCATATAATTAGAGTTATATAAATATTTTTGGAACATAATGTACAATTGAATTATAAATTAATTAATATTGTTTGGTGTGTTTTATCGGTTTTTGGGATATTTTAGAATTGGGACCTTACCCTACCTTAGTGTAGAGACACTAAGTGTTGGACTAGATATTGTAACACCCCGTATTAGACTTTGATAGCATCACTTAGCTAGTATCTAGTTAGGAGCCATGTCACACCATTAATGTAGACTTGAACATAACTTAGAACTGAGATTGTATCATTTTGACAGGACACCGGACATCTATAGCTTCATTTCATTTTCTTGCTTTGCTCGAGGCAAGTACCCCTACAAACTTTATTTACTGCATATGATAATGAACTGTGAATGAATCATGTTAAAATACCGTTTCTTGAACTTCATCATCTTCACATGCTTTATAATGTTCTCAGTACCTACCATGCTTTATACAGCTCTCAGTACATACCAAGCTCTATACTGCTCTCAGTATCACTCACATACTGTAATATAGGTTATGGGGAAACTGCTAGCTAAGTACGTGATCATGCCCCTTCTATCGAATCTGAGCAAGGTCGTATTATATATGCAAACCTTGCCATAGGCACTTATCCAGCTGTATATGTGCGTATGTACATCTATCGTATTTTCACTTGTACGAAAGTATATTTTATTTATATGTGCCACAGTATATTGTACACCTATTGATGATCACGTACATACTCCAGTTTTAAATATTATATATACATATATCGCCATGAAAAATGTATCCTTGACATGATAGATTGTGATATGCCATGATTTCTTATTATTATATCTCTTTTCATTCCATGTTCAGTATATTCTGTTTGTAGCACCAGTACTTGCTCCCGTCCTGACAGGATAACGTTGCAGGCGTACTATCCGAGGAGGAAATGTTATGTGATACCTACTATGGGACTGCATTTGAGGACCTGGCCTTAGTTCCAGAAGAGGCCTCAGCGGAGAACCATGCTTAGTTACATCTTTCCTACCTTCATACTTAGACTTTTGGTTATTATTAAACTTATATTTGGATACTGGACTTTGTCTCCGTTTCATACTTTGGAAGTGTAATAACTTATATAAAAAAATGTTTGCATTTGCTTATAGATGTCGTGTGTGATAAACTCTTAAAATATTATAAATAGAATTTCTTAGAACCATATTGTCTATTTTTTGGAACAGCTTACTGCGCTTTATCTCAAGCGTAGGCTGGGCATGGATCGGCCCGGCCCAACAATTTGGGTTACGGGTCGTGACATTTTGTAGTGGTGGCCCATGTAGGTCTAGACTTAAGTTGTTTGGTTACGTTATTGTACCAAGCATGCGTGCAATTATGATCTTAGGATAAACTTGATAACACTAGGAACAACATTTACAAACCTAGAGGATTACTAGGATTGCAACATAGGGAAACTCATCACAGCATAGGTCCGTTAATCATAATTAGATTTTTGTTTTGTGATTGTTTGCTTAAGTCCTGATAGTCCTTTTGTTTCCCAATAGATGGTTCTCACCCGCTCCTCCGAGTCCGTCGCCTCTGATGATGGTGTATTTTCTGCTCTGCCCACAGACCTGATGGTTGTGATAGTAGCACTCTACCACCTCCACCTATGCACCCTACCATACCTCCCTACGCCACTATCTTTCAAACCCAGATACCTCCACCACCTCCTACCCAGCAGACCCACATACCTCGACCACCTCCTACTCTGCACGCCCAGCAGACCGGGATACCACCACCACCACCCATTATTATACCAGTCCAGACCACCGTTACTCTCGACGGGAACCTGCTACTCGCCTTATTCCAGGGGTTCCAAAAGACCCATCAGGAGCAGTCTGCCTTCATTTGCTAGAGCATGGAACGCTCTGTGGAGCGTACCTTGACCCCCCCTTCTGTAGAGCTGCAGCCGAGGGTTGGGAATGTCAAGGACTTTATAAACTTGAAACCTAAGGAGTTCCTGGAGACTGAGTGCATCGTGGTCGCAGATGACTGGCTGGACTCAGTGGAGAGGAAGCTCCTCAGAGCGAGGGTGCCCGGTGACCTTCAGGTCGAGGCAGTGGGGTTTCTGCTGACGGAGTTAGCAGGGATCTGGTTCAGGAATGAGCCATTGTTTGCAAGAAGAAAGGGTTCTTGGAAGCAGTTCAAGATCCAGTTCAAGAAAAAGTTCTTCTCTACCACCGCCAGAGTTGCCATGGTGTTGCAGTTTCAGAACTTGCAGCAGGGGAGCCGTACGGTGGACGAATATGCAGGGGAGTTTAGCCTGTTGAGCCATTTTGCCCCTAACCTGGTAGCAGACCCTGAGGAGATGGCACGTAGGTTTTGCCATGCCTTACCCCGGACATCGACATACTATTGGCAGCAAACGGGGGCTACCGACTACTATCATATCCTCGAGTTAACCCGGGTTATAGAGGAGCATCTTCTAGCTTACAAGAGGCCAGCTACCGGTTACCATGAGGGTCCATCCAAGTGCCAGGCCTTTCAGCAGAGGGCACTAGCAGGCCTATCACCCTCCAGCTCAGCACTATGAGGCACCACTTGCCAAGGCGCCAGGCCAGCAGCAGCAGTAGAGGATACCTCCATGTGCATATTACAAGAGGCCAGGCCACGACTTCTCCATCTATAGAAAAATATTGAAACAATGCCTAGCTTGTGGGTCATCTACCCATCAGCTTCGGGATTGGCTGACAGCGAGGACACTAGGTACTAGACCACCTAGTGGACCACCGCTCCCGACTCAGCAACAGAGGTTCGGGCAGCATCAACAACAGCAGAGAGGGCCCCAGGGAAAGTCCTATGCTCTAGCCATTGAGGCAGCAGAGGCGGAGCAGAGCCCAGGTCCAGAGCCAAATTATTTGGCTGATGTCATCACAGGTCACATTTATTTGCATACTTTTCCAGCCATATGCTTGTTTGATTCTGGTGCTTCGTATAGCTTTCTGTCATTAAAATTTCTATAAAAACACCATTTAGTAGCTACACCCACCGAGGAGATTAGTAGAGTGATGACAGGAGGTGGACCGGTACCCATTAATGCTATTTATAGATGCTCCATCATCGTAGCCGAAAGAGAGTTTAAGGGACGGTACTTTGTGATGCCACTTCCTGGATATGATATAATATTAGGAATGGATTGGCTTAGTTACGCTCACGCGGCTATTGACTGCTATGAGGGTAGTAGTCTGTTTAGTCCCTCAGGAACAACACCATTCAGTATCAGGAGGTCAGGGCCAGAGATCAACCTAGAGACGAAGTGTTACACCACGGTTGGAGAGCAAGCACCGCCCCACCACATCGTCGTAGAGTTTCTGGATGTGTTCGCAACGGATCTTCCAGGACTTCCACCCGACAGAGACGTGGAGTTTACTATAGATTTAGTGTCAGGCTCATCACCAGTGTCCCAGGCTTGCTATAAGGTGAACCCTAAGGAGGCCAGTGAGATGAAGGAGCAGATCGATGACCTGTTGAGCAACGGTTTCATTCGATCTAGTGCTTCTCCATGGGGTGCACTAGTGCTCTTTGTGCTAAAGAAGCATGGTACGGTCCGATTGTGCATTGACTATTGGGCGTTGAACACCATCACCATCAAGAACAAATGTACTTTGTCTCGGATAGATGATTTGTTCGACCAATTGAGTGGAGTGAAGGTGTTTTCCAGGATAGAATTGAGATCGAATTACCACCAGGTGAAGGTCAGAGCTGAAGACATCTAGAAGACTGCATTCAACACCAAGTATGGGTAGTACGTGTTTTTGGTGATACCATTTGGTCTTACAAATGTGCGAGCTGTCTTTATGAACATGATGAACAAGACATTTCACCAATATTTGGTTAAGTTTGTCCTTGTGTTTATCGACGACATCCTGATATACTCGAAGATGCCAGAGGAGCACGAGGAGCACTTGTGGACAGTTCTGAGGATTCTGAGGAAGAAGAGATTGTATACTAAACTGTCGATGGGCGAGTTCTTTCTTGACCAAGTAGAGTTTCTTGGTCATGTGGTCACTGGAGAGGGGATCTCAGTAGACCCCAAGCAGATTGCTGCCATTGAGACATGGAAGGCTCCGACATCAGTTCCAGAGATCAGGAGTTTCTTGGGTTTAGCAGGCTATTACAGGAAGTTTGTCCAGGACTTTGTCAGGATAACCGAGCTCATGACGAAGCAGACATGGAAGGACGGGGGAGTATATCTGGACAGAGGCTTACCAGGCAGAATTTGATGAGCTGAAGTGAAGACTGACGACTGCACCAATTCTGACATTGCCATCAGGACCAGGAGGTTTTACTATTTACAGCGATGCTTCAGAAAAGGGGCTAGGATGCATTTTACAGCAACATAGGAAAGTGATTGCCTACGCATCTAGGCAACTGCGAACTTATGAGTAGAACTATCCTACTCACGACCTGTAGTTAGCTGTAGTAATTTTTGCTCTTAAGTTGTGGAAGCATTACCTATACGGAGAGCGAGTGTAGACCTTTACTGAACATAAGAGCTTGAAGTATGTGTTCACACAGAAGAAGCTGAACATGATACAGCGAAGATGGTTGGAGTTGATAAAAGACTTTGACATTGATCTGCAGTACCATCCCGGGAAGGCGAATATAGTAGCAGATGCGCTGAGCAGGCATCCGATGGCATGGTAGATGAGGATGGACTGACATTTGTGGGAGGATCTAGAGAATACCGATATCGAGATGATTCTACCATGAGCTGAGATACAGATGATGGTACTAGATATTCAGTCAGGTCTGATAGATCAGATCAACGAGACTCAATTTACAGATGAGAGCCTCCGTCGACTAAGAGTTCAGCATTTAGCTAGACAGCTTGATGATTTCACTATAGCAGCGAATGGATCTTTGAGGCACGGTAGCCGGTTATACGTGGCGAAGGGCGACCAGATAGAGGAGATCTTGTACGAGGCGCATCAATCGCGATATTCTATCCACCTTGGTGCCAAAAAGATGTACCATGACTTAGGGGAGAATCTCTAGTGGCACGGGATGAAGAGAGAAGTATCACGTTTTGTCTCGAGGTACCTAGTTTGCCAGCAAGTAAAGGCGAAGCATTAGAGGCCAGCCGGTCTATTGCAGCCTTTACCCATTTTCGAGTGGAAATGGGAACATATTACTATAGATGTCGTCTCATGGATTCCTCGTTCCCAAGGAGGGAAGGATGCCATATGGGTCATCGTCGACAGGTTGACGAAGTGTGCTCATTTTATACCCTTCAAGGTGGGGCTTACTACTAAAAAGTTGGAGGAGTTATACATGCAGCAGATAGTTTACATGCAGCAGATAGTTTGCTTGCACAGAGTACCAGTGAGCATCGTATCAGATCTAGACAAAGATTCACATCTCACTATTGGAGGAGCTTACAGGAGGAGTTGGGCAGCCGACTCAAATTCAGTACGGCGTACTACCCATGGACTGACAGACAGTCTGATGAGGACGATACAGACGCTCGAGGATATGCTAAGGACTTGCATATTGGACTTCGGAGGATCATGAGAGAGTCACCTGCACTTGGTAGAGTTTTTATACAATAACAGCTACGAAGCCAACATCGGTATGTCACCCTCTGAGGTATTATATGGACGACGAGGCCGTACACCGCTCTTTTGGGATGATGTTAGAGATAGAGTTATGCTTGGTCCAGAGATGATCACTAAGGTAGCAGCGAAGGTCCAGATGATCTGAGACAGACTCAAAGTTGCCCAAGATCGTCAGAAACATTGGGCGGATGCCAGTCGCAGACCATTGGAGTTCGCCCATGGAGACATGGTGTTGGTGAAGATATCACCTACAATAGGGATGATCCGATTCGAACGAGGCGGCAAGTTGAGCTTTAGATACATTGGTACATTTGAGGTACTCAGCAGGATTGGAGAGGTAGCCTACAGAATCGCACTACCACCTAACCTGAAGGGAGTTCATGACGTCTTTCATGTGTCTCAGCAAAGGAGATACGTTCCCGACCCTAGCCATGTACTGAATCATTCAGAACTGGAAATCGGACCGAGTCTTGGAGTCGTAGAGCAACCAGTGGAGATATTAGACCACATAAAGAAGAGGCCGAGGAACAAGATCATCCCCTTAGTCAGGGTAGCCCAGAGCAGACACTCACCGGAGCAGTCCACCTAGCAGAGGGAGTCGAACATTAGGGAGAGGTACCTTTATCTGTTCTATCCACCATTTGAGAGAGAGCCGTCTATTTTCGCTTAATACTATAGAGATTTCGAGGACGAATTTTTTTCAAGGAGGAAGATTTGTAACCCTTGTTTTTCTAAAAATTATTAAACAAAAAACAATTCCAAAATTGCCCAAATTGATTCCATTAGGTTCTAAATATTTTTCTATTAATTTTAGAATTTTTCTGCGATTTGTGTGGAGTCGTTTGGACATCATTTAAATTTTTTCTATTTTTGAAACTGCTACCGTAAATGTTGTATTTCCCACTTCAATTTTTTCTATTATATATATATTATATTATATATTATACATATATATATTATATAAATATTATATATATATTATATTATATTATATTATATTATATTATATTATATTATATCATATTATATTATATTATATTATATTATATTATATTTATTATATTATATTTATATATATATATATTTTTTTATATACATATTATATTAGATATATATATAATTTTACATATATATATATTTTATATATATATATATATATATATATATATATATATATATTTTGATATATATATATATATATATATATATATATATATATATCAAAAAATTATATATATGTACTCTATAAATACAGTGCATATACTGTAATATTTAAAAAAACACAGTGCCTATACTGTAATATGTATGTTCTCAATTCTACAATTTAATTTATTTGCTTATGTATTTATTTTCGTTCAAGTATTCAATTCTGTATTTTCTTATGATTTTGTGTATTTTGTGCATTATGACCACTCTAAGTCTAGACCTAGCATGGGTTGAGTGGATTGGGTGAGCCAACACATATTCGAGGTCTAGTCAAGCCATATTGGACTTGGTTCATGGCCTCGGGTCCCGTATCTGAACTTCGGTTCATTTTCGTATGCGTGGACAAATATGTTAAATAATTAATTATTTAATTCTAGAATCTGTATTTAATGTATTTGAATTTTCAGACAACTTTTAGTTATTGAATAATTTCCAAAAACATATATTCAAATACTATGTTAATCAAGCTAATTTAATATAAATTTTCTAGAATTTAATTTACTGTTTTGCCACTGTCTAAAAATAGGAAAACAGAACTCATTTTCAAAGTATACTTGTAAACCGATTTTTAATAAATACTTACACTGGATTATAAATTCCAAAAAATTTGTAATAAATTACCTTAGATAACAAGTATCAAATTGGTATATTATTTCATATAAATTAGAGTTATATAAATAATTCTTGGAACACAATGTACAATTGAATTATTAATTAATTAATATTGCATGGTGTGTTTTATGGATTTTTGGGATATTTTAGTATTGGGACCTTACCATACCTTAGTGTAAAGATACTAAGTGTTGAACTAGATGTTGTAACACCCCACATTGGACTTCGATAGCATCACATAGCTAGTATCCAGTTAGGAGCCGTGTCACACCATTAATGTAGACTTGAACATAACTTAGAACTGAGATTGTATCATTTTGACAGGACACCGGACATCTGTAGCTTCATATTCATTGCCTTGCTTTGCTCGAGGCAAGTACCCCTACAAACTTTATTTACTGTATATGATAATGAACTGTGAATGAATCATGTTAAAATACGTTTCTTGAACTGCAAGTCATATCTTCACATGCTTCATACTGTTCTCAGTACCTACCATACTTTATACTACTCTCAGTACATACCATGCTCTATACTGCTCTCAGTATCACTCACATATGTAATATGGGTTATGGGGAAACTGCTATCTAAATACATGATCATGCTCTCTTATACCGAATCCGAGCATGGTCGCATTCTATATGCAAACCTTGCCGTAGGCACTTATCCAACTGTATATGTGCGTATGTACATCTATCGTCTTTTCACTTGTACGAAAGTATATTTCATTTACATGTGCCATAGTACATTGTACACCTATTGACGATCACGTACATGCTCCAGTTTTAAATATTATATATACATATGTCGCCATGACAAATGTATCCTTGACATGATAGATTAAGATATGCCATGATTTCCTGTTATTACATCTCTTTTTATTCCATGTTTAGTATATTCTGTTAGTAGCACCAGTACTTGCTCCCATCCTGACAGGATAACGTTACAGGCATACTATACGAGAAGAAAATGTTGTGTGATACCTACTATAGGGCTGCATTTGAGGACCTAGCCTTAGTTCCAGAAGAGGCCCCAGCGGGGAACCTTGCTTAGTTACCATCTTTCCTACTATGAGACTTACACTTTTGGTTATTATTAAACTTATATTTGGATATTGGACTTTGTCTCTAGTTTCATACGTTGGAAGTGTAATAACCTATAAAAATTGTTTGCTTTCGCTTATAGATGTTGTGTTCTGACGAACTCTTAAAATGTTATAAATATAATTGCTTAGAACCATATTGTCTATCTTTGGGAACAGCTTACTGCACTTTATCTCAAGCGTAGGCTGGACATAGCTCGGCCCGGCCCAATAATTTGGGTTACGGGTCATGGCAGTGGGATGGCCCCCTGCTCTTTGAATCCCATGTCATAACGTGTCATGGTTGGATCCATTATACTATTCGGAGGATTGGGGAGTTACTAGATTTTATGTGATCAATACCCTACGTGTGCGTAGCTCACCCTCGCCACATGAAGGGTGTAGCCTGACCTATACTACTTGTGCATAACTTTCCATTGTTGTCGGCCTGATCCCCTATACTCGTACTTGTACATAGCCGGTCAAACGGAACAGCCTGATCTGGACCCAAGCCGATCGCATAACACTCTAATATCTCAAGTGCACAGTTTATACTTATAGTGTAGTCAGGTTTTGCCTGTATTACTTTACATTCCAGTTTACTATAAATTTCTCACACCATGACATAAATACCAGATTATTTCCTACTACTTATTTCTAGTTTTGATATCCTATCTTGTATTATAGTATAACTATTTTTTATATTATTTGTCAATTCAATGGAACTGCTATCGGCATTTGTACTTAGCTCCAATCCTGACTGAATAACTATTTTTCAGAGGACTTAGAGGCTGATTGCACAACCTATTATGGGTTTAGGATAAACGGTGACATTGATCAGGACTTGCCTATGGAGTCGTTGATCTTAGAGGATGCACCTCTAGTAGTGACTTAGTTTAGCTAGGTTTTGCTGGATTTGTATCCAGATTGATACTTTGGATCTGTATTATTATTTTGGAATTGTACTATGTCTTAACTTCTAAACTTGTATGTTTGTGGCTCTGCTACTACTTCAGACTCGATCTATTTTATCTTGATCTTCTATCATATCATCGTGCCTATCTTCCTGTAGAATCATGTGATTGAGTTATATTTCAAATGTTATATATATTCCTCCGTACGGAGATGACAAGTTTATATTATGTATTGTTGATGTTTGTTGTTATAGATGACCTATACATCTTTCTACTGCCAACACTGCGGCGTAGGTTGGACGTACCCACGTGCTCGTGCCCCTTAAACCGAGTGCGGGTCATGACAGCCTGTGACTGTGTACTTTAGGTACAGCATACTATGACTAGAGTAAGTCCATTAAATTGGGTAGATTATTCTAGTTCGTACAACTGGCATGCTCATGTCTCGGTTCCTAAGTGTTTTGGGACTGGGACATGACATAGAGGGGACACTAGTAGCGACTTATCTAGATTAGCTATTAGTACTAGTCTTGTCTCCAGCTTTTGACTTTGAGATGTTATTATTTCCGAGACATATGTTTATGTTTAGATAGTTAGATTTATAGACTCTGGATGTGGTTTTGGACTATTTTATGTTTCTCGATTTGTCTTGGATTATCATATCTTATCTTTTATGTCTTTATCGTGCCATTTATCTTTCTTATAGTTTATTTTGATTGAGTATAATCATTATTATTATATTGTCCTTCTTTTGGGGTTAAAATATCATGGAGTGGTTGTGATACATATTCATGAGATGTACTAGACATTATAGTAGACCTAGACAACGTACTACAGTCAATGCTGCGGCGTAGGCTGGATGTACCTATGTCCTCGTGCCCTTACATTGGGTGCGGGTCATGACACATTTTTGTGGTAGTCCATGCAGGTCAGGCTTCACAATTAGAGCTAGGTCGTGGTAGTGCAACGGCCTAGTTATACTACTACGAGCCTGTGATAGGATATAGGAAACAAAATATTAGGATGAAAGAATACTCAATCAGAATTAAGATTCCTTGAGAGATTTCCTGAGAATCTCACTATAAACTATACCTCAAAATCTGTTTCCACTTGTTTCCGTCTACTCTTCCTTGTTCGTTGTTGAATTTCATTCTTGGTATTCATTGTTGACTTTGATTTTGTATCGGTATAAATTTTATGGACTAAGTTAAGGTATATTCTGATGACATATTTGATGATGACATTGTGAAAGGTAAATGTCTGCTTTAGTTATGGAGTCTAGAGTTTATCGTATCCATACTAGCTGGCGTAGCGAATGCATAGAGCCTGGCTTTGGATATACTTATATTAGTAATGGAATTTAGGGTTTTTTGGAACCATACCGGTAGGCGTGGTGTGAGTTCTAGATAACATGATTATAGAGGTATATACCTCAGTTATGGACTCATCGTTTATCGTAACTATTATTACTACCATGGCAAGGATTATGTGTTATATAATTACGGATAGACATGTATGATAATCAGATTGTATCTTAAATTGGTTCTTAGCATATCATTTCTATCATTCCTCTCATGTTATTATATAATTCATTTCCATCACCTTTCCTAACTCAGGAATAGGGAATACCCATAGTTTCTCTAGTCTAGTTTCTTATGGAGCTTCATTCTATAGATTCCTGAGATTTCTTGGATAGTGTAGTAGTAGGTTACTTGCAGATAGGTGTGTCAAGATTGGGTAACAGTGCAGCTTATTAGGAGTACGAATTTTGGGTTTGTGAGTGGTTCCTAGTAGGGTAGCATACTATTGCAAGTACCCTCCTAGTACCCATAGATAGAATCCTAGAAGTGATAGTATACTACCCTGAGTAGTGTATGCTAGTAAGTAAGTGTGCTCATATCCTGGGATTATAATGTATTATTAGTATTAGAAATAGTAACCCATCACAATTAGTACTCCTGTTTCTTCATATAATTGCTATCTTCCTTTCCATTTTAATTGATTACTATCTTTCTTAATTGATGTCCTTTCTTGATAATATCTTACTTTGTTTCATATTGACTTTCTTTGTTGATCTGTCGTCAGGATGCCACCGAAGTCGAGATCTTATCGCTCTGGACCCGCATCAGTTTCTGAGAGGTCTTATAGCTCTCGACCCCATGTTCCAGCTATATGAGTTGCTCTGACTACTTCTTCCGTTCATGCAGGAGTTTCAGCTACTTTTGGGAGCGCCCCTCCACCTGTTCATAGGTTGTTCTAGAGGTTGTTTTTAGTGTTCCTTCTCCTCCTCCTACCCAGGGGACTGTTCCAGCAATTTCTGGGGATCTTCCTCGTCCACCTCTAGTGCCTACTGAAACAGCACAAATGTTTGCACTATTCAGGATGATGCTGGAGGCCGAGAGGGATTAGTCCGAGGCATATTAGAGGAAGGAGAATGTGATGCGACAAGGCATCGAGAGTGCATACGAGCTAGCTTTGGCTTCATTAGAGAGGGGAGCTTTAGCTCTGCAGCAGGTTTCTAAGTTTAGACCGGATAATATCTAGGACTTCACGAAGTTTAGACCTCGAGACATTAGAGGGACGAAGGGCATCATCTATGTTTATGACTGGCTCGACGAGGACTTGAAGGTTGAGGCAAGTAGGGCTTCAGTTGCTAGACATTGCTCGAACCTGGTTCAAAACTGAGCTGCTTCTTGCTGATCAGTGACATACCTGGAAGGTTTTCAGGGACCTTCTCAAGAAAATTTCTTCTCTCTAACAAATAGATTAGATGTGGCTAGGCAGTTTCATAACCTCCAGCAGGAAGGTATGTCACTGGAGGAGTACGTCGTAAATTAGCTAGGCTGTGCTGGTATACGGAGTATATGGTACGAGATCCAAAAATTCGGGCGAGTCACTTCCGAGAAGGTCTAAACTGGGAAGTGAAGATCCTCATTCCGTATCTTTACGAGGCCTATACGGAGGCATGCAAGGTTGAGTGGGAGTTGGGCTTGAAGCCCAAGAGGGATCGTGATTTCTTCGTGGTGGCTGGTAGCAGTACGGGACATGTTAAGTGTCCTCATGTTTAGAAGTAGTTTTTTAAGCTTCAATTGGAGTACCACCCACCAGCTAGAGATTTCGTTTAGCAAGTTCAACAACAGCCTTAGGGATAGATTGAGCAGACTCCCACTTGTGCCTTTTATAGGAAGTCTGGACACACTTAAGAAAACTACAGGAAGAGGCTCGAGATATGCTCGAACTGTGGAATAGCTGGACATCAAATGAGGGCTTGTCTCATAGCTCGCCCAGACTGTAGGACCGTTGAGCACCTCTATAGGGCGGTAAATAGTGTGTGTGTGTGTAGCAGAAAATATCACCAATTAAAAATTATCTAGAGCTTATACTACGGCAGGTAAATGACAGTTAATAAATTATAGTAAAGTAAGAGTCAAGAAGATCAAACTCAGTGACACATCTACATATACTGGTTTCCTTCTGAGAGGACTTGTCCAATCTCGAGTACTCTTGCTCGATGTTAATCCACTATGGCACAAGCTAATAGAAAGCTTGCAGTCTCTTACAACATCATGCTTGGCGATGAACGCACGACCGACTCCAGAGGGCAATTTGAAAACTGGAACATTTTTTAAATACAGCCTCCGATACAAATTTTTAACACGAAACTTTAAATTAAATAGAAACTGTACTGGCTTGGCTAAGATTTGAAAGTATAGGCTTGATTTAAAAGTATAGTTCGTAGAAAACACTTTGGAATGAATAGAGAAGAGATGAATGAATGAATGAGTGATTTGGAAATGGAAAAGTTCTTCTCTATTTATATTGTTTTTGCACACCGAATTTGGGTAGAGTTCGCGCAGAGGTCAGATGCAGAAATCTAGTATTCGAACGTTGGATCCAGATACCAAGGGATTAAAAAATCAAAATGATCTGACCTGGACCGAACTTGGGCCGAACTCGGCCGAGTTCTAGCCGAGTTCTGCTAGGGTCAGGACAGAACAGTTTCGGCCAATTTTCATTGGTTTTGGGCTTTTTAGTAGTGGACTTTTTGGATACGTATTTTTGGATATGAGGGTTATATTTTTGTGGACTGAGAAAACCTAAGCCAGTACCGATCCTAATCAAACTTACGTATTCTTCCTAAACTGAATAAAGATAAAATTACAGAAGAATTATGAAAAAACTTGATCTGATTCTATTGCATTTGGTTCTTGATGACGATGCAATATTTGTAGTTTATAGCAGTAGGACGCAGATTTTGGATGTAAACATCCTTCTGACTTGAAACCTATAAATCTGTAGTGGTATATGTATTTTGCGTATCGACTAAAGTAGACGTTGACTATCAAAATCAGGTGTGATCATTAACCAATGGACCAACACAGACTATTGTGCAGCATCAGAACGTACGGATCTAGGTAGGCCACCTTTGGCGTCACAAATTGCCTCATACCAGCATAGGAAGACACCCCTGCCGGGCATGGCTTTTGCGATGATGATCGAGGAGGCCGATGCAACAGGTGATGTGTTAGTACGTATAGTTTTGTTTTATTTTGTTCTTTTCTTCCTTTTCCAACTATTGTTTTGTGTGTCTCTTTAGTACCTTATAGATTACCTTGTGCTGTAGTATGATTAGTGTAGTTCGTAGAAAACCATGATTTAAACTGCAATATCATGACAAGTAATAACAAACCATTCATATTTTTTTCAATAAAATTGTATATTGTATGATTTTAGGTAGGACTTTCTTGGACCATGACTGATGGGGTTTGACCATAGCGAAGAGTATGATGAATAGATTATGGCTGGCCCAGAGAGAGGTGGAGGTGTTAAATTTTGAGGAAGAAATTTTTCTAGGATGGTAGGATTGTAACTACCTAATTTTGGAAGAGGGGTATTTTTTCTATTTCAATATTTTTTGATAATTGAGTTAGTGGTAGTAATATTTTTTTATATATATTGGTTGTGGGTTAGCTAATTAGGTTAGACCACGTGATTAGTTGGTTAGTGGACTAGCCAATTTCTTAGACTAGTATTAGTGGACCAATTAGACTAGTCATGACACTAGAGCCCAACAATCAGATTGACATGACACATGGACCAATACTTTGGACTAGGTCAACTAGACCCAATTAGTCATTCCATTTATTAAATAGTGATTAATCTATTTACCAAATTAGGATTTGAAGCTTCCATCCATTATTTTAGCATTCATGATAACTTGAAGGGCAATTTGGACAACTTTTATTGCATGGAATAGGGAGCAAGTGGCCGGCCCTTTTTAGGGAGGGGAGTCGTCTCAATCTTCATTCAGTTTGTGCCATTTCATTCTAATTTGGTGTTCTTCCCCAAAAATTTATCCATCCCTCCACCAATTCCTCTCAATTCTACTCCAAATCCTTCCTAATTCTCTTTATTCTCATCACTTGGTGGATCCTAGGAGCTTGGTGGCTAGAAAAACTAGAAGAGGAGGCTAATTACAATGATATCTTGTGCGGATCATGTCCATTGGACCTTATATTAGGAATCCATCTTCCAATAGGTATACATCTCAATTTATCATCTAATTAGACTCTAATTGTGCAATTTGACCTTTAGGAATTCACCAATGGACTAAGACTACCTATAGGAGGAAGAATTAGCCTATAATGACTCTTTATGTAAAACTTTTATTGAGGTTTGTGCCCAATTTGGAGTAATTTCGAGATTGGTAGACCAAATATTTGTCATTTGGTAATTTATTTCTAATTAGACTAGATTTGGTTGTGTGTGTCTAGATCCGTGTCCACAATTAGATACGAGTAGGCCGTATCATGATATAGTACGACACGGAGTCATTTTGGGGGTTTTCTCTCAGACACTTGCGACACACATATCTAATTCTCCATGACATATTATACTAGCAACATATTGTTCTATTTAGGGTCTAACTTATATTTTAGGTATGCTCATGTTAATTCGGTATTTTCAGACAATATATTGTATAGGTATCTTAGACGTATCACAAGAGTATCATAGATTGGTGTGATCTATGGTGGTGCACACCAAGCGTTTGGTTTAGTACATATAGATGAGTGCCATGTGTATCAATTTGCCATATAGAAGTGAGTCGACCCATGTCCATGTGTGTGTACATATACTCATGTGTGTGTGCATGTACATGGGAATATGTGAGTGTGTGTAGTTGTGTGTGAAACCTATAAGCTTTTGTGGTGCCTTGTGTTTATATATCTATATATAGATAGGTATGTGAGCCTATATGTTCCTAGATATTAGTATATGTGGGTATCATAGGTAGACACATATGTGTACATGTATTACCTTTATGTATACCACATGTGTGTGTGTGTGTGTGTGTGTGTGTGTGTATGTGTGTCTATATATATGTATATATATATATATATATATATATATATATATATATATATATATAAATAGATAACAAGATGGGTATAGCTATATAGTGGGTGCGTGCATCTATATAGTAGATAGATAGATAGATAGATAGATAGATAGATAGATAGTATTTTGTGTGCAACAATGAGGGGGGGCGCATATAGCGGGTACACAGTCCAATTGCATAGCAGCAGTAGTAGCTGCTTGAATAGGTTTGATATCAGTAGCAGTGGCAGTAGCTATAACAGTAGCATAATAGGGGGGTCTGTTGAGCATAGCTGCAATTGCTGCTATTCTGCCCTCTCTCAATAGCAGTAGGCTTGACAGCAGCTTGGCAAGGATAGTAGGAAGTGAACAAAGGAAGTGCATAGAGCAAATGTAGAGTAACTGCAACATGTAAACAAGTTGAAACTGCAACAACGGTAGCTGCCTTTGCATAATACAGCAACTAGAATAGGAAGTAAGGAGGATTAGTTGCAATGCAGCAGGTCAAACCTTAGCAGAATATATGGTAAAAAATAAAAAATAGTAGGATATGGTATGGCATTAGATATGGTAAGGTAATGGTGTAAGTATATGATAACTTTGAAACCAAAAGTAGTAGAGCTTGTATACCAGTTTTTTATGTGTGTAGAAAGTTCCATTAAAATGTGTGGCTGAGGGCATGTGTATGGGGAATAGTGTGTTTGTAAGAATGTTCAAGAGGTTGTAGTGTTGGTAGCCATAGGCTAATAGTAAATAAGGTAATTTTTAGGGATGACATATAGCTATGTATGTATATGTTTATATGTATATGAGGGTATAGTGTGGCATGCCTATATGAGGAGGGATATGTTATAGGTATATGAGTATATTGATACATATGGTATATAGATACATTAGGGATATATCACATAAGCCTAGGTCTCTAAGCTAAGGTAATGTTGGTAGAAGTAATTAGTGTATATATATATATATATATATTATATATATATATATATATATATATAATGCTGGAGAAGGGCGTCGCCAGCATGGCCAGATTGAAGAGCTCAAGAATCGACTTCAACGTCGTACTCCTTGTTCCAGCCCATCCTCAAAGATGCCATCAAGGAGCCGCTCGCCTTTGTAGGCAGGATGATCGCCGGGTTCTTGAAGCTGGACAATAAGGAGTCCCTCAAGGAGTGGATCGTGAAGACTGTTGAAGCATCCGAATGTTAGACTCCGATGATGCGGGGGCGACGCCGAGGGATCAACGGACGGAGGGGCCAACAGCGTGTCGAAGCTGATCAAGATCGAATGAGACGGTGTCCATGTGCTCAAGGAAGTTTTGGATAGGGAGTTGAGGGGGCATTGTGGGTGGAGGATTTTCTAGGTTTATGGATTTGTAGGGCTATATTCCCTAATTATTTCAATCTGGGATACTTGGCCTTCTGACCTCTAGGCGGATGCAGTTCTGCCGTTATGGTGCGACATATTAGTTTCTGACTCTAGTAATCATATCCTTTGGAAGAATTTGCTGGTACACTCTTAATATAAGACCATTTTCTATGAGAAATATATATATATATATATATATATATATAAATAAAAAAAAATATATATATATAGGTTGATGCTTAGGGATACTAGCTAGTATAACTGATACTCTCAAGGTATGGACCTAGAAACCTAGGTATAGCCTAGAAATAACTAGATTGACCATAGAAATAAGGTATTGACCTAGTCTGGCTTCCAAGACCTAGTTTTGACATAGAAATTATATTCCAATTTAGACATCAATGATAATCACTCCAAAACATCAATTGACTTTGATATTTCATATTTAGGTCTTTGTGACTTCAGTTTGGACCTTGATCCTCACACAATGCTCAGGACCACATGCGAGTATATTCTATGATAGTTTCTATATTCTGATATCTGCTATGGTCCATGTATTTAGTGATGTTCTACTTGATTTCTGGCACGATGGTCACACGAATTAGTTATTATGGGTTTCGTCTTGATGTATATTGCTTCTCACCTCTCATTCTACACCTCGATCACTATGTTCATATGTTGACACCATGTTGTGATATTGTGGATAGCCAATACTATTGTATTGAGCCGTACTATTGTGATATTGTGGACAGCTAATCATACTTTACCCGTATGATTGAGCCGTACTATTGTGCTATTGTTGATAGCCAATCTTGTTGGATTGAGCCGTACTGTTATGAAATCGTGGATAGCCAATCCTATTATGTTGGGTCGTACTATTGTGGATAGCCAATCATACGTTACCCATATGATTGAGCCACACTATTATAGATATTGTTAGTGAACACTCATGGAAAATGATGACTCAAAGCACATATAGTTAGTTTAGTTCCTTTTTGCTTATTTCATGTTCTTGTGATACTCTTTATTACTCCATATTTTCCTTCTTATTTCATGATATGCCAAACAGTTTTGGTACAGTTCTATATTCTCTTCGTCTATTACACTCACTACTACTGTTTTATAGCATTTACCATATATTTGGAACCGCTGTTAGAGTTATGTACTTTGCTCCAATCCTGACTAGATAAAAAATTTTAGAGGATCTTGAGGACTTCTGTCCTACCTATTATGGGCCATGTATAGATAAGGGCTAT
Source organism: Iris pallida (assembly GCA_029216955.1). Classification (NCBI taxonomy): domain Eukaryota; kingdom Viridiplantae; phylum Streptophyta; class Magnoliopsida; order Asparagales; family Iridaceae; genus Iris; species Iris pallida. The sequence continues at coordinate 19,084 of JANAVB010007331.1, forward strand.
CTGTAGGGACCTAGGAGGAGCCATACTAGTAGTGTGTAAGCCATCTGGATTTTTAAAGTTATTTTTTTACTTATTTTTGTTTAATCTAGTTATTAATAGATATTTTTTTAAAAAAATTTTTTTATCATTATATACTCTTTTTAGTAGTTTTGATTGTTGGAGCACAATAAATGTCAATCTATAGAAATGCCCTTCTTGAGGACTTCTGTCCTACCTATTATGGACCATGTGTAGATGAGAGCTACCTGCAGGAGACCTAGAAGCAGGCATGCTAGTAGAGGAGACACTAGTAGCGACTCATCTAGATTAGGTATTAAACGTGGCCCAAGAGATTGGCGCTGAGTTGTAGTCGCGTCGGATCGCTCGTTTGTGCACGGCCCACAAGTCATGCACGATCAAACGTAGTTGAAGTTGTGTGTAGGCGACTTGCTTGGGTTCTTCAATGCCAAGGAACTCGAAGTGTTCTTCCATCTCTTCCAACCAGTCGATCACCATAGAAGGGCCTTCGGTACTGCTGAAAGGAGTGCGGCACGCTTTCTTGAACTCTGACACTTCAAAGTTGTAACTTCTCGGTGTTGCAGGTTGACGCACGAGCTTCTGTGTGTCGACTTTGATGGGTTGGACCGTAGGCTCGGTAATAGCAGGTGCGGTTACGGTGTTGCCAACGGCCACAATCGTCTGGACAATTTGTTGTAAAGTATCAAGTTGCTTTTGTTGCATCTTAGATTGTGCGTCAAAGCGAGCTTCGAATTGGGCCTGTCACGCCTCCGTTTGTCGATGCCAATTTTTGGATTGTTTCTATGTGCCTCCATCATGCACAACATCCTCTCGATAGCATCGTTAGAAGGTCCAGCATGCGAGCTGCTCGAACCACATGAAGCACTCTGTTTATGTCACTACCATATTTCCGGAATAAGAGTATTTTTGTCATTTTACATTATTTATATAGTGGATATATTTTTATTAACTGAACATGATTTTTGCATTTATTAGTTGACTAATCAATTTATTGGACCTTTGACTTGTGGACCTAATTGGACTAGAAATGACTACTTGGACCTATATTCTAGGATGAACACAACTAGACACATTTAGTAGTGTGTAGAGTCAAGATTAGGAATAGAAATTAATCCAACATTAGACTAGAAAAAACCATTCATTTAAGATAAGTGTTCATGACAACTAGAGGGGAGGATGGATATTTTAAAGGGGGTTTTAGGACACCCTTTATGGCTGGTCATAAAAAGGGATTTCTCTCTCTTTTTTATTTTATTTTGAGCCTCCATAAACCCTAGAACTTCCCACCATCAAACTCCTCCAAAGTCTCTAAACCTTCTTAATCATCATCTACAAGACTT
>JANAVB010007332.1:0-65000 GCA_029216955.1 Iris pallida
CAATATTCATGGATTTGATGAACCGCATCTTTATGCCGTACTTAGATCAGTTTGTCGTGGTGTTTCTCAACGACATTCTTATACTCTGCTAGTGAAGAGGAGCATGAAGACCACCTCAGAAAAGTGTTACAGGTTCTGAGGGAGAACCAGTTGTATGCCAAGCTCAGCAAGTGTGAGTTCTGGACGGATCATATTTCATTTTTGGGTCATATCATATCAGGAGCCGGAGTAGCAGTGGATCCCAAGAAGGTAGAAGCCGTAGAGAGTTGGCCAGTACCCAAGACCGTAGCTGATGTACGGAGTTTCTTGGGATTAACAGGATATTACAGAAGATTTGTATCAGATTTTACAAGACTTTCAGCACCCATGACCCGCTTGACACGGAAGGATGTGCCATTCATTTGGTCGGCAAAATGCCAGTCATCATTTGAGAATCTGAAGCAAAAGTTGATATCAGCGCCCATTCTTACATTGCCAGTTGGACCCGGAGGTTTTACCGTATATTGCGATGCGTCAGGTAAAGGACTTGGGTGCGTCCTCATGCAGCACGAAAAGGTGATAGCATATGCATTTAGGCAACTTCGAGACCACGAGAAGAATTACCCAACTCATGATTTGGAGTTGGCGGCAGTAGTGTTTGCCTTGAAGCTATGGAGGCATTACTTATATGGTGATCGAGTGGACATGTACACAGACCATAAAAGTCTGAAGTATATCTTTACTCAGACGGAGCTGAACATGAGACAGAGAAGATGATATCCGATCACGGTATCCACATCTGTTTGACTCACAAGGTATATTTCTTCCCGTGTACCTTGATTGTCTTAACCCCTCATGTTTGTCATCCTATGGATAGAACTACGTGATATCGTAGATTGTTAATATAGATATGTTATCTTCTAGTTAACATTGAAGAATGATTGCTTGCTCAAGTTTTTTGTACCTAGATTAGCTTAGTTTTGATATTCCTATCTTGCTTGGATTTAAAATTCCGAGGACGGAATTTTTCTAAGGAGGGTAGAGATGTCACTTTCCGTTCCCAGAATACGTATTTTTGCATGTACTACTTGAATGTATTTATCTAATATTATCATGTATTATCCTGTATTTAAATTTCTTTAATTCATGCAAATTAATTTTCTGTAATTTTATATCTGTATTTTATTTCCTGCTTTTATACTCTGCCTTAGCTATACTTTGGGTTCGGCTTGGATTGGATTAGTATGTTGGTTCAACATGAACCAAAACAAACCCCCACCTACACCACCCCTTCCATTTAAAGCCCACCCCTTTCTCTCTCTCTTCATTACTCTCCTTCACCATTACTCTTCTTCTTCTTCCTCATTACTCTCTCCACCTACCAACCGTAGGGAAGTACATCTTGCTTCACATGAGAACCCATATTTTATGGTTCATTTATCTCCCTTTCGTGATCCTAAGAGAGTTTAGAACTTGGCATTTTTTATTTTGAAGTCTTATTCTTAGCAGATCTAGAGTTACAATTTTTTTCGATTTTTAGTGGTTTTGATATGTTAACTTCCTTACTCCCAAGTTTTGTTCATTCCCGTTTTGTTGAGGTGGTGTTATATGCCATTCTGAACCATGGGAACCCCATTTCTGGCTTGGAACGAAGGTCCCATATTGTTGGCCCATTCCATGGTCACACCCGATTTCGATAATCAACATGCACTTAAGTCAATACACAAAATATACAAATTGCTGCTAATCATTTCAGGATATATGAAATCAATTTCAACGGACGCTGTACTGCATCAACGAAGCATCAACATCATCAAATCTAAATGACTCATTTTATATTTTATTCTGTATTTTACATTTTATTGAGTCTAGGATTTATTTTGTAAAATCAGTTTTGGTAATACTGGCTTAGGGTTATCTCAGTCCACATTCTAAAAAGCCTACCCATTATCACTCATATATCATTTTACAAAATATTCCAAAATATCTTTGAAAACAATTTTTTGATAAAATATTTCGAAAATCTCCTAACAGAACTCATAACCGAGTTCGGACCGAACTCTGTCCGAGTTCGGTCAGTTTGTATTCAAACTTCTGTTGCCTCCAAATCTGCGAGCAACGTCTATTTACGAGATATCTGCATCCGAACTCTGCCCGAACTCTGTCCGAGTTCGGTCCCAGAAAACACCTATAAATAGAGAAGAACTTTTCATTTCAATCATTCATTCACTCTTCATCTTCTCTTCTCTCTATTCAAGTGTTTTCAAATGATCCAAGATTTTCAAATCATACCTATACACCTCTTAGCCAAAAGTAATATCAGAGTTGATTTAGAGTCTTTTGGTATTCCAAGAGTTGTAAAGAGGTCGTTCCAAGTTCAGCAACTTTTCTTTGTGGAGCTGGTCGTGCGCTCGTCACCAAGCACGGTGTGAAGTCGGTCGTGCACTTGTCACCAAGCACGGTTTGTAAGAGACTGCAAGCTCTCAGTTAAAGCTTGTGCCATAGTGATTAACATCGAGCAAGAGTACTCGAGACTGGATTAGTCCTCTCAGAGGGATACCAGTATATATCGCTGTGTCGCTGAGTTTGAATTCTCTATCTCTTGCTGCATTTATTTACTGTCTCTTATTTCACTGCCATAGTTTAAAGTTTTAATTGGTGATTATTTTCTGCTGCACACACACACTCTATTCACCCCCCTCTAGAGGTGCTCAACGGTCCTACAATTGGTATCAGAGCAGGTTATATTTTTATATAACAAACCTCAGAGAGATATATGGCAGCCGTGAAATCAATATTCAACGGTGAAGGGCAATCCACAAATAGACCTCCCTATTTGATGGAACAAATTATACCTATTGGAAAAACGAATGACTTTCTTTTAAAATCTCTTGACTTTGATCTTTGGTCTATAGTCATTGATGGTTATAAGAAACCAGCACCCACAGTGGTTGAAGGCCAGCTTGTGACAAGCCTCATGACAAATACACTGAAGCTGAAAAAGCTAAGGCTAGTCTAGATGCTCGTGCCATCAATGCACTATTCTGTGCAATTGACAAAACGGAGTTCAACAGAGTTTCAACCTGTAAGACGTCTCACGAAATTTGGAAACTTCTTGAGGTAACTCATGAAGGTACTTCCCAAGTGAAGGAATCCAAAATTAGTAGACTGACACAGGAATATGAATCTTTCAAGATGAAACCCGGTGAGTCAATTACACAGATGTTTACTCGTTTCCTTGATACTAATCTAATCCTCTGCAATCTCTTGGCAAGAATTACAGAAAAGTGCTGCGGGCTCTAACCAAGAACTGGAATCCAAAAGCCACAGCAATTATTGAAGGAAACGATCTCACCACTATGTCCTTGGAAACACTGATGGGAAGCTGATGACCCATGAACTTGATTTGCAAGAGTTTGAAGAAGCAACACCAAAAGAAAAATCTATTGCTTTCAAAGCTCAAGCAAGAAAATCAACATGCAATGACTCTGATGAAGAATCATCAAGTGGTGATGAACAGGCCCTACTTGTGAAGAACTTCCGAAGATTCCTAAAGTTTGAGAAATCAAGCAGAAGGAAGAGAGATGTCCAAGAAAGCAATGAAGATGAAACCATTTGCTTTGGATGCAAGAAGACAGGGCACATGAAGAAGGACTGTCCAACTTCAAAGAAAAGCAGTCCATATGACAGATCAAGATCAAGCAGAAAAGCAACATCCGGTCGAAAGTATGCCAACACAAGTATCTGGCATGAAAGTGATGCCAGTGATACAGAAGAAGAGGATAGACCCTGCGGCAATGCAAATGTCTGTCTTATGGCATTTGATAAGGTATCTTCAAACCCTCTATATGATGATTTTACTTTCGATGAATTAGAAAATGCCTTTAGCAATTACTTGAAGATCACAAAACTGTGCTCGACAAGTATAAGCAATCTCGAAAAGAGATTAAGGCATACACAACCGAGTTAGCTAGACTGTCCAATCTTATTGAAGATATAAGAGACGTCTACTACCGGTAACACGGAAGAGATAGCCAAACTCAAGGTAGACTATCATGAGGCTATCCTCAAAATTGAAAAGAAAGAAAGAGACTATGTCAAGATGCAAGAACTATATGACATAGAGAAGAAGCACCTAGTAACAGAACAAAGACTCTCAGATATGACTGCTAGATATGAAGAGTCTATTGCGATTTCTAAAAAGTTAGAAATCAAGTTAGGCAAACAGGCAATACCTGTGACACGCCTAAATTTAGTCCTAATGCCAAGCATACACCTAAGAGGACTAAAAAAGAAAGCACAGAAGAAACACGAATATCATCATGCTTTCACTTATAGGTTCTCCAAACCAAACAAGCATGTAAACACAGTTGTGACCACATCTGGTTCTAAACTTACTTGCACTTATTGTGGCACGCATGGACACATATCACAGTATTGTTTGGCAAGAAAGCTTGTTGACAATCACACTTTAATCTGGAGACCTAAAGCTAATCAGAATGGACCCTTCAGAAAATGGGTACCAAAGGATTCATCTACTTGTCTTGTAGGTGGACCCTCAACCTCTCATGCTAGAAGCAAATGGATCCTCGATAGCGATGTTCGACACATGACTGGTGATGCATCTTTGTTCGCTACGCTATCGATGAAGAAAGAAGGATATGTCTCCTTCGGAAATAATTTGAGAGGTGATATAATTGGTAATGGTACTGTAGGTATTTCTCCCTATCCAGTAATAAAGGATGTTTGTCTAGTAACAGAATTGAAACATAACCTATTAAGCATAAGTCATTTGGCAGATAATGGTTATGGTATCAATTTTGTGAAAGATAAATGTACCATATATATTTGTCATCTGGTGATCCCATATATAAAGGGATTAGAGAAGACAATATTTATGTTTTCTTTTTGGAGAATACTAATAATGCAGGTAGGTGCCTAGTAGCCAATCAAGATGAAAGCTGGCTATGGCACATGAGACTAGGACATGCAAACATGGATACTATCTCACGACTAAGTACAAAGAAGTTGGTAAGAGGACTCCCTGAGATTCCATTCAAGAGAGATATGGTATGTGCTGACTGTGAAAAGAACAAAGCACATAGGTCTACTTTTAAATCCATCAACGCTGTAAGTACTTCTAGACCTTTGCAGTTAATTCATATGGATTTATTTGGTCCTAGTAGAGTCGCTAGTCTTGGCGGTAAGCTCTACGCTTTTGTTCTTGTTGATGATTTCTCTCGTTTTACTTGGGTTTATTTCTTATCAAACAAAAGTGATGCAATTTTTGAATTTCAGATATTTTCAAAAAGGTACAAAACGAAAAAGGCTTCATGATTACTCGTATCCGTGATCATGGTGGCGAATTCGAAAATTCTGATTTCAAAAAGTTTTGATGATAGTGGATATTACCACGAATTTTTTGTCCTAGAACTCCCCAACAGAATGGTGTTTGGAGCGAAGAATCGTACTCTAAGCGAAATGGCTAGAGTCATGCTGAATCAGTATAATCTTCCTAAATATTTTTGGGCAGAAGCTGTTAGTACAGCCTGTCATGTTTTGAATAGGGTGTTAATTCGACCAATCTCGAAGAAACACCATATGAGCTTTGGTTTGGAAGAATTCCAAACATTTCTTACTTTAAAGTTTTTGGATGTCGCTGTTTTATCCTGAACACCAAGGATAACTTGGGAAAGTTCGACTCCAAAGCAGATGACATATATTTCGGATATGCTGCTAAGAGTAAGGGATATAGAATTTTCAATAAAAGATCTATGATTGTTGAAGAAACTATTAATGTTACTTTTGATGAGCTAAATAGTCACAGATCTAGCGACAGTGATGATGAAGATACACATGCAAGGACTGAGAAGAGTTCTGTGAAAGATCTGACCCAAGATGCAAGGACTGAGAAGAGTTTTGTGAAAGATCTGACCCAAAAGTATGAATCATTAAAATTCATGCCAGATCATCCAGAAACACTCATCATAGGTGATGTATCTAAAGGTGTAAGTACACGTTCATCTCTTAAAGATTCTGATATAGCAGCAAATGTTCATTTCTCAAATAGAACCTAAGAATGTAGATGATGCTTTTACTGATGAGTTTTGGATTCATGCCATGCAAGAGGAACTAAATTAATTTGAGAGAAACCAAGTTTGGGAACTCGTTCCTAAACCTATTGGTCAATCGATAATTGGTACCAAATGGGTGTTCCGAAATAAACTCAGTGAAGATGGACAAGTTCTACGCAACAAAGCACGTCTAGTGGCACAAGGTTATAATCAAGAAGAAGGAATTGATTATGATGAGACCTATGCTCCTGTTGCTAGACTAGAAGCCATCCGCATATTTTGTGCATTTGCATGTTTTAATATTTTAAATTATTTCAAATGGACGTGAAAAGCATTTTTAAATGGATTTTTAAAAGAGGAAGTTTTTGAAACAACCCCCTGGTTTTGAAGATTTTCAAAAACCTGATCACGTCTTCAAGCTTAAGAAAGCCCTTTATGGACTCAAACAAGCACCTCGTGCTTGGTATGAACGCCTAAGTGCCTTCTTACTTGATAATGATTTTCAAAAGGAAAGGTTGATACTACTTTGTTTATAAAATCCTTGAATGATGATATCCTCCTTGTGCAAATTTATGTAGATGATAATATTCGTTCTACTAACGAAAAACTCTGTCAAGATTTTGCTAAGTGTATGCAGAGTGAATTTGAGATGAGTATGATGGGAGAGCTAAATTTTCCTAGGACTTCAAATCAAACAGCACTCAAAAGGAACATTCATCAACCAAGCTAAGTACACGAAGGACATACTGAAAAAGTACGACTTCGAGAATGTAAAGCCAATCGGGACTCCTATGGCTACATCTACAAAGCTTGATGCTGATGAAAGTGGCAAACCTGTCGATCAGCGTAAGTATCGAGGTATGATTGGTAGTTTATTATATTTAACTGCTAGTCGTCCTGATATTATGTTTAGTGTTTGCATTTGTGCACGTTATCAGGCAAATCCTAAGGAATCACATCTTAGTGCGTTAAGCGTATCTTCCGATACCTTAAAAACTTCTACAGTCGGCTTATGGTATCCTAAAACCAAATCCTTTGACCTGATAGGTTACTCGGATGCGGATTTTGCAGGATGCAAAGTGGACCGTAAAAGTACCAACGGCACATGTCATTTCCTAGGAAAGGCCTTAGTCTCTTGGTTTAGCAAGAAACAAAATTCAGTAGCATTATCAACAACTGAGGCTGAGTATATCGCCACAGGACGTTGTTGTGCTCAGATTTTGTGGATGAAGCAAACCTTAGAAGACTACAATCTGTACTACACTAAAGTTCCTATTTATTGTGACAACACTAGCACTATTAATCTGACTAAGAACCCTATCTGTCATTCACGCACAAAGCACATAGAGATAAGACATCATTTTCTTCGTGATCATCAACAACACGGGGATATCTGCTTAGAATTTATTGACACAGATCATCAACTAGGAATATTCACAAAACCATTGGCTGAAGACCGTTTTAACATAATGAGGCGTGAGCTCGGTATACTTGAATTTTCAGATTCATAATGTAATATGGTAATTAAAATTAATTTTATGACTTGCAACTTTGAAATTTATTTAACGGAAATTATTTTTGGGTACAAACCTAAAAAGGGTATGTCTGTCACCACGACTACGGTCGAAGCGAAGCGGTACTTAAGAGTTCCCGGTGAACCTCCGTTAGCTGGGACAACCCCTACAGTTAACCCATAAATAGAGTTCGTTATTAAATACTAGAGTCAAAAGTCATAAAAATTACTTTTAACCAACCAGAACTGCATTTATTGTCTCGGAATACAAGTGACCGAACTCGGGCCGAACTCTGACCGAGTTCGGACCGAATTCGGACCGAGTTCGGTCGGCGCTGTATTGATTCCAGAACCGAACAGCCGACCTTAAACCCTATAAATTACCTCTTTCAATCATCTTTTCCACACACCAACTCGTGGAAACATCTCCTTCCTCCCTAAAAGCTCTTCCTCCTCCATCCTAGCAAGGAATCTAAGAGATCTGGTGGGCATATCAACATTCTCATCTTCCTCCTTTCTCAAAAAGGTATTCATTTTCTACTTTCTCCATGGCTCCTAAACGTCATAGAGGAACATCTTCCAAGGTGCCTCCTCCTCTTCTGATTATACACCTGCTAGTCTATTCAGTCCACGACCAATAGATGCAGAAGACTATGATTCTACTTTGTTTCCGGACAAAGAGTTTTTGATCTTTGGTTTTCTTTTTCTGGCCGTAAGATTTGCAATGGAGCTTTTGTTAACTTTACCATATTTTCTGAATATGCTCCTACTTTTGATCACTTAGGCTACCGAGATTTTTTGAGGTAGCAGAAAATATTTTTGATAATGCTGTCCGAATGTTTTACTGCAACTTGCAAGTAAAACCTAACGGAAACTTCTATTCTTGCGTTGCTGGGCAAGAATAGAATTTAGTGCTACCGATATCAGTAATTTTTCCATGTTCCTGATCTTGGTGAAGCATTGGTTGACATTACCCATGTCCAATTCCTGCTGATGTTACCCTAGCCTCTTTTAGGGAACTCATTTGTCATCCAAACCCTGTTCCTCGTAGGGTTTATTCAAAGCATTTGAACCAATCTTTTTATGAACTTCATCGCATGATTTTCTCTGTACTCCTTCCAAAGAAAGGATCCACAGATGAAGTGACCTTCTTGGAACTCTCTGCTTTATACACATTCATTTTGGCATTCCATTCTCTATCCCAAAACCATGATGTCCTGGATGCTGAACTGCAGAAATGTAGGAAAATCTGGTATATCCTATGCACTTGGCGTCTATCTTTCGTCGTTTTGAGATTGATCTTCAGACTTGTGCATTCTCCTCCACTCCTATCGAGCTTACCAGATCCTGCCGATTTCCTGCTCCACCTCGCCTCCTGGAGCTCAGCCTGCTCCAGCTGCTGACGCTGAGATTCCTGATGCTGCTCCTGCTCCAGCCCCTGCCCCGGGATTTGATCCGGCTTCTATCAGCGCTTTGATGATTTTGTTGCTATATCTGCGCAACGTCATCAAGGTTATCTTGATTCGGAGTTCCGACACATCACTCAGGCTCAGGTGCTGAGGAATGGGATTGCTGACCTCCACTACAGCCTAGCCCATGATCCAGTCCATCCGATCACCATCCTGTCACCCAGGCTTTCCGGGTCCTCGGTTCACAGATGAGGCTTCCTTCCAGCACTTCGACCCCACTGCAGCCTACTTTCCTCCAGAGGCTCCTGGTGCTGACGACCCCACTATGTGACGCGGGTTCAGCTTTTGGATAGTGGATACTTGTTAGATGATGATCTTTATGCTTTGATGTAGTTTTTCTTTTTATGTCTAAACTCATTAGTTAGACATTTTCTGATGATTGTATTAGCACTTTTTAGTATGACATTTCTAGTACTTTATTTCCAGCATTTTCTTTCCATAGTAGTTGTTTTATGCTGTGATCATGTCTCTTTTGCTTCACTTTGTCTTTTGTTTTCTATTGTTGGCTTCACACATTACGGGGAGCCAAGTCATTTTACTATTTGACAAAGGGGAGAAAAAGAGTATACATATACCAAAAAGCATACAAATCCAAAAACAAAATCAACCATCTCATTTATTCAGGTACTTGAATTTTGTTATTTTATAAGATATATTTTGGTATAGACTCAAGTTTGTCAATTATCAAAATGGGGGAGATTGTTGGCCCATTCCATGGTCACACCGATTTCGATAATCAACATGCACTTAAGTCAATACACAAAATATACAAACTGCTGCTAATCATTTCAGGATATATGAAATCAATTTCAACGGACGTTGTACTGCATCAACCATCAACATCATCAAATCTAAGATGACTCATTTTATATTTTATTCTGTATTTTACATTTTATTGAGTCTAGGATTTATTTTGTAAAATCAGTTTTGGTAATACTGGCTTAGGGTTATCTCAGTCCACATTCTAAAAAGCCTACCCATTATCACTCATATATCATTTTACAAAATATTCCAAAATATCTTTGAAAACAATTTTTTTGATAAAATATTTCAAAATCTCCTAACAGAACTCATAACCGAGTTCGGCCCGAGTTCGGACCGAACTCTGTCCGAGTTCGGTCAGTTTGTATTCAAACTTCTGTTGCCTCCAAATCTGCGAGCAACGTCTATTTACGAGATATCTGCATCCGAACTCTGCCCGAACTCTGTCCGAGTTCGGTCCCAGAAAACCTATAAATAGAGAAGAACTTTTTATTTCAATCATTCATTCACTCTTCATCTTCTCTTCTCTCCTATTCAAGTGTTTTCAAACGATCCAAGATTTTCAAATCATACCTATACACCTCTTAGCCAAAAGCCAGTAATATCAGAGTTGATTTAGAGTCTTTTGGTATTCCAAGAGTTGTAAAGAGGTCGTTCCAAGTTCAGCAACTTTTTTTGTTGTGGAGCTGGTCGTGCGCTCGTCACCAAGCACGGTGGTGTGAAGTCGGTCGTGCACTTGTCACCAAGCACGGTGTTGTAAGAGACTGCAAGCTCTCAGTTAAAGCTTGTGCCATAGTGGATTAACATCGAGTAAGAGTACTCGAGACTGGATTAGTCCTCTCAGAGGGATACCAGTATATATCGCTGTGTCGCTGAGTTTGAATTCTCTATCTCTTGCTGCATTTATTTACTGTCTCTTATTTCACTGCCATAGTTTAAAGTTTTAATTGGTGATTATTTTCCGCTGACACACACACTCTATTCACCCCCCTCTAGAGGTGCTCAACGTGCCCTGTGTCTTGATTGGTTTATGGATACTCAGTATGACTGGAATTTAATCCTGAGAGTTGTAGACTCGACCATACTAAATAATAGTTTGACTTTCATGCCTTGTTACAAATTAGCATTGATTGTTAGCTTTACTAATAATTGATCATGCGTTCCTAGTTGGAACTAAGAGACTGGCTAAGTCGTCTTATTGAATTGAATGAATGAGACACGTTCATATTAACTATGAATTATTACAATCGATTGGCTGATCCCGAATATTGGCATACAGACACATGCAGGCTTCAATTTATTTATTTATTTATTTATTTATATTTCTACAAACAGCAGCATGTGCACTTTATGGTCAAGGCATGATTATTCCGTGGTTAGTTTTGATTGTTGCATTACGCTATGTAAGACCTACAACCTAACCGTACAGGTATCGTTGTAGAGTTGTGCATATCGTACCCCGTACACAAGTACTCATTCTGAATGAACATTATCCACGGCATGGGATTTCACTCAACACAGAGACTATTAAGTTAAATAAAATAATAATTGCATGGAGAGAATGGATTCCCGAGTTCTTACATGGCAGCCCTCTTGGGACTATTAAGTGCCCGACAGGTCGACTGGTTCCCACAGATACTACAAATCTGCCACACGGGCAGGGAGCAGAATCTGGTTATATTATTTATTGTATATTGTATATTGATGACGGACATCCGCTGGGACTCGTCTAATTCATGATTGGCACAATTGATTGATTGGGTAAACTAGCCTTGCTTGTACATAGTAAGAACTGAGGAATCCCTATTGCATAATTCCAGGATAACTTGAAACTCACAGTAGCAAGCCGTAGTAGTTGCATGGCCGTTTAAATTGATTTGTTTGTGTACTGTCCCTACTCTGATGACTAACTAAGATGATCGGAATATCAGGACATGACGGGTCAACTTCTGTCCTTGTTTGGTTGGGAAGTTGGTTCAAAATGTCGTGATGTGATGTGAATTCCAGTAGTCAGCAGAGATATATTTACTATGTTTCCTATTACTGGTTTTACTCCTCATATCGTGCTTCCTTGTGGTACTTGCTATTAGAGGTCTAACCTCTCTGGTTTTGCATGGCCAGATTTAGAGCCAGTTTTCGAGGACTCAGCTTACTTCTACCTCCAAATGGTCAACACTAGAGGGATGATCGCAGGAGGACTCGAGTGGATTTCTTACTTCCCCGCTCGTTTTGTTATTTACTTTAAACTTTGCCGTTTGGCACCGACATGTTAGTCGGATTGTCTTGTACTTACTTTTCATAATTGTAACTAAAGTTAGGCTGCAACTGATAAACAATTGTGTATATTTTGCTACATCATCTGGCTATGTTTTGTAAAGCCAGATATCAAGAACATTTTGATTAAGCGTTTGGGACGCCTTACTGCTTCATCTTACATGTTCTCTATTTCTGTTTCTTGTTCGAATGATTGAGACAATAGATGTGAAGTGACCATAGGGAGACTTTTATGTAGTATGCACCCCTCGTCTTGTAGACAACATTGATCGTATTATACAGTATTCATCTACCCGTAATATATAGCTGGCTGAGTCATTCTCCCGCTCTCCAGTATCTGGTTCTGGGACGTGACATGTAGTGCCACAGACTGATCACATATCAAAGGTACTTCTAACAGTTGGGAAATATTTTTGTTTATTTATTTGCTACTAATTTTCCATCTTTTTTGTTTATTTTCAAATTATACTTGATGTCTAATCTCTGTTTATAGTCATTTTCATTTATTGAACTACATTCAGTGAATTGTACTCGTTCTATTCCTGACTGGAAACCAAATATTTTCAGGTTAGCTGTGGCTTCATTTAGCATTGGGAGATAAGAGGGTACCTGCAGACGAGAGCCTAGAGACTAGCTAGATAGCTGAGTTGTAGTCCTTCCAATATTTGTATAAGTTTATATTTTTCTGTAAATGTAAACTTGGAACATTGTAAATTAAATTAATTTTGTGAATGAACATTATTTGTGATTTTGAGCATTGTGGCTATACATCATTCTAATACAGCATTCTACTACGTCGACACTGCTGCGTAGGCTGGCTTGGACGCGTTTCGTATCCGAAATAGCGGTACGGGTCGTGACAATTCGATCGACCACAAATTTTCTTTCTGACCATATCATTCTAGTCGAAGGCTACTCGCTAACTTCCGAAACGCGATACTCACTCGCTTAGACTTATCCTTAACATGCACTACATCATTCTTCATCCTCAGCAAAATTTCTTATGCGACTTCATTGGGTCATCCTATAGGACTTCAACATTCACTTGATTTGGCGGTCAACCTTCTAGGGTCATCTGCCCCGAAACTACGCTCGATAATTAGAGATCATCAACGAGGGACAGTTTACTACGAACCATGCTATATCCTATCGCGGAGCTAAATCAATTCTCGACAATTCCTATGAGACTTCATCCAATCCGACACAATTTACCAAATACATAATTTATCTACTCCCGCGCAACCGATGCGCCATTTACTATTCGAATCACTCATGCACGTTGCGTGCCATTACTACTCAAATCACTATGCACTCCGTTAACACTATTGCAACCGAGCAATATTTGTTTGCCTTGGGTACGAGTCTATTTACCCATGATCAATATCCGACACACCCTAGGCTTATCGCAACAATCCTCAAATTCACCTTCGCATCAAACCACAAGTCTAAATCCAATTTGCCATGTCTCATAAGTTCAATCATCCCCGTTGTATGAATCACCATACCAGCGCTCACGCAGATAATCGTCCTAATTCGACGTGATGCATGTGCAAGGCTGGTGTTGCGCTCGCACAAGACAAGAACGTCAACGTAGTAGTTATCCACGAAGTAATCCAGATACTTTCATTTTCATCCATGTAACATCCATCTACTCTTAATTTTTTCGACGCTTTTCCACGGTTATCATCCGAACCTACATCAACTTAACTTGCATCTCATTCATCCAACAACATGCTCAACATAATTTTCGTTCATTCGATCAGAGTATCCTCGAGTTATTGTATATCGTCTTTGATACGTCTCAATACCATCATCGATATGCATAACTTGAACATCTTCCTCTCTCATAAGCTCAAATTCATTACAATCACTGCTATTATCCGAACTCGAATACGAATCAAGTCTTGCACGTATTAAGATCCATTCAGTTGTAACTAACTACCATCATCGCGACACAATTTCCAATTCACATATTCATTCTCATATCCCTAACCGCACTTCCAAATCGTACTACCGACTCCTCGTGCTAACTCAAATTCGTTTTGCACGATTACTCCGTACCTACTCAACTCGTTCAACAAGTCTTCGGACTAGCTCACATAAATTCGACCAAGTCGACTATTTTCTCAACGCAACATTCTTTCGCTATGCTCAGTCTATCGTTCAACTTACACACTTAATGAATCCTCGTCCGACGTATCATCCATGGATACGACTTCGCACATAATCATTCAACTCAATTCATCAAAGCATACTTGCATTGACTTCTATCAAGTCATTCCCATTCGAGTCTCGGCACTATCTCATCCGTTGAGGACAAACCTATCGTAATGACGTATTCGTCTCGATGCATTCTATTGCAAGTCACCCAACGGCTTAACATAGTATCGTTGAGTGGTATTACATATACCACTCAGAATTGAGCCTATCTTTATCGATACATACTTCGCTACACACTGATCGCACAAGTGGTATCGCATATATATACACTCGAAATCGAGTCATTACTCGACTTTACACTCCGCATAGGTTCGACATCTATTTCAAGTTAACTATCCCGTGGTGATCTTTTCGATCCCAGCTCTAGTGTCCTTCTAGCGAGTTGGCACAACAACTAGACCAACATGCACGATCGTTCACTCAAGTTTGACATCATTCAATCTCTAACCGTGCTTGGCATTCGTATCGATCACACACGCAACATTTGACCACATAACGTTCACCTACTTTGAAATTCGAATTCAATGCGGCCAACTTACAAGTTCGCCTACTTAAACTCGACTTAGCGACCAACTCGACTCGTTACTATCGCATCCGTGATTTTCTAATCTCACTCGTTGCAACTCGTGCAACGATTTATTCTCGATACTTAAGGTCATCATTCAATCTCGTTTAACATATCGCTATCCATCCGCATAGCCATACAACATGTATCATACCATGTCGACTCTGCACACCGATGCAACGAACGATTTACAACTTGCTGCACTCCGTGCAACCAACTACATAGCCATTCGCATAGCCACACACGCATCGCCTCATAGATCAACTCGTTGCACTTCGTGCAACCCATAACACGTATCTCTCTCGCACTTCGTACGACCAACAATACGTATCTTATTGCACTTATGCAACCAACATCACCATATTCGTTGCACTTCGTGCAACCAATATTTCATACTATTGCATTTCGTAAACCAACATTCTCCGATGGCACTCGGAGATAGCGTGATAGTCACGACATACTTGTGGCAGACGTACGCACTTAGGATAGCTTATTGTTAGAACATCCAATGTAGCGTCGAACAGATCCATGAGCCATGTGGTTGCGAAAACAACTTAGAGTCAATTGATTTTCGATATCGAAGCAACTAAGGGTCAAGAGATTTCGTTCCAGGTCCAGAGGATAGAACCGCTCTGATACCAACTTGTCATGTCCCGATCCGGAAAAATCGCTGTCGTCCTCGCTAGATTCACCCGAATCAACATCCTCGCTGGGGCGTGATGCCGCACGAGCCTGGAGTTGCGCTCGTGCAAGGCAAGATAACAGGTTTGCATAGTGTTTATCTCAAATTGATAACATTAGGGGTGCAACTCGGGTGGGTTGGGTCGGGTTTGAGTTCAAACCCGAGCCCAACCCGATGAATGATAAGCCTAGCCCGAGCCCAACCGACCTCGGGTTCAACATATGAAGCTCAGACCCCGGCCCAGAGGAAGCTCGGGTTGGACTGGTTCATCGGGTTTACCGGACTCTAATATGTATTTAAATAGTTTAAACAAAATAATATTAAACACAAAGTCAAATAGCAATTAAGCATCAATCATTACAAATACAAACTAACATGAGATTTAGAAGGAGTCGAAGAGTTTGATTGAGAAATTTAGGATAGAATTTTTTATTTAAAAAGTATGAAATGTTTTATACATAAATATATAAAAAATTATATGTATGTCGGGTTTCGGGTTCTTTGGGTAACCCGACACATGAACCCGAGCCCAACCCGATTTTTGATCGGGTTCAAATATTTTAACCCGAACCCAACCCCAAGCCCAAGTATCTTCAACCCTAACCCAACCCATTAGCGGGTTTACCCGATCGGGCTCGGGTTGAGCCCGTCCGAGTTGCACCCCTAGATAGCATAAGCAGCGGAAGAAACAGAGTATACAACAAGAATCTCTTTTATTAATAATGAAATGAAGATTACAAAGGCTTGAATAGCCCAACTTGACATGCTAATTGGCTACAACGCTCATGATCTCTCTAGCTTATAAATGATTATATTGTTCCATACATTATGCCTCTTTATAGCCAACAAGTAGTCTTCGGCCGAACATCTCCATGTTGCAAGTCCGAGCGCCATTACGGTAGATCCTCTTGAACGCTAAGGACTCCATGCCTCGGCGCGTCCAAGCCAAGCCCCGCCCGAGCCGATCGTAACCTGAACCTGCACACAAACTAGTAGGGGATTAGTGCTTTTGTCCTCGCTGCACTGATCAAGACCCACTCGCACCCAAACCAAACACTAAGTATATTTAGTGAAACATGCAACATTATTTGGTGGTCTTTCTAATTAGCCTTAGGATCAGTTTCATGGCAATCTTCATACATAGCAACTTATATAAATGTGTCCAATACCGTATCCCTGTGGCAGATAGAGTTAGGCATAATATGAAAATAAATAGTGATTGTGCGCATCTCCGTCCCTTTTTGCCTAGCCTGCAATGGTTAGAACTTTACCTAAGCAATCATACATTTTACGCAATCAACCAACCATACTTAGACATATTCATAAGGGTGGCAGGCCCTGTGCCTACACCCAACTTTAATCTCAACCCACCGGCCCTATCTATATGAAGGTCACGGTGTTTCGCACCGTAATGGACTTGGCATCCTTATGTGTAAGCCTATGATCGCTCCAATACGGGTTGCTAGCCCAGTATCTGAAGGATCGCAAACTTACTTGATATCATAGCTTATCATAATACTGGCCGGTCACAATCTGTCCTAATGATGTGCACCATAAATACCATACATAATTCCCTCATAGGCCGAACGGTCCCGGTGCCCCGGTCGTAACCGTCCGAGGGAAGCCGCACCCGTGCACGGGCCATCCGAGTCCATTGACCATGCAATACGCGCCATAGCAAACAAGTCATATTATGCCAACTAGTCTCATGTTCCATAAACATAATCCACCATCTCTATCTCAAGTTCCGACGGCATCATGCCCCAACACATCCGTATTGATGCACGACGCCCAACGGCTTAGACTTCTCGTACTTATATTCAACGCGTTCCATTCATAAGTTATTCACATAGCCTTGTTCCGTAGTTACTTAGTCATTTCGTAGCTTTCGTGCACGAGGGCACACTTAGCACCATATTTAATATTCTAGACCTAGTGTTCAATGTTCTCAGAGTCGTGCACGTGATGCACATCTCGATATTGCCTTTCAATGTTCTACCATTACCGCCCTACCGCGACCCGTACACTTGATGCACGTCGCTTCAATTATTCAATATTCAATGTTCTATCTTAATGTTCGACACATACTAAGACCTTTAATCGTCCGAGCCACGCTCGCTAACTCAATAGAAACTTATGCATACAAAGATATATTTTATTAGACGTGAAGGAATAGGGAGAGAGAGTCAAGAACCCGCCCACCTTAAGTCGATACGCCTTGTCGTTTCACCGAGCTGAAGCAGCCCGATTCTATAACTTGGTTGTGCGGCTAACTCTTCTAACTTAGCCATTCCATTGAACTATTCGACTGATTTGGCCTACCGTGCCCATGCCACAATCCGTTGCAAGGCGACGATTTGGTTTTGCGGATACCAATTCAAATAAGGCAAAATGTCGACCCTTATCGTCCAGCGTAAAACCATAGCCTGCACACCAGATCAACTAAAATCAGCACTTGCTCAAACGGGACTTATCCTTTGCATCGATTCGATTCATAGATTCCAATCGACTCAAAGCTTTCCTTCGGCCAACGCAACTCTTGTATCGATTCGCATCGATATTTCATCGGGTCAACGCAACTCTTCGAGTCAACGACTCATCATAATGCACCGTACGGAGCGAGGCATTACACATTCTGTACGGGGCTTTAGAGATCGGTCGGGTATCGATAGTGAACTCAATCTCTCGATCGGGCGGCATGCCGGGCAGTTTATTCGGGAACACACTGGAAATTCTGCCACAACGTCGGTCTGACCCACGTTTGCACCATTCTGTCGCATATCTTAAACGGACGCTAGATAGCCTTCGTACCTGGAATGCAGCATCCGTCGAGCAGATATTACGAAGATCACCATGCAGGTCGGCGACGCCTCACCACACGAATAATAGAATTCAGGCACTCCGGGTATGTAGAACGTGACCCTCTTTTCAGCATAGTCTATGGTTGCGTTGCACGAACCGAGCCAATCCATCCCCAAAATAATGTCGTAGTCCTTAATATATAGAACTATTGCATCAAGACTGACCTTTTGACCACCTATACAGTTGATTTCGTCTCCGCATACTAAATTTGCAAGTAGTGGCATGTCCGACGGTACGTTAACAGTAAGATCGAGACCCAGCGATGTCAGAGGAAATTTGTGTTCGGCGGTAAAGTTCGCCGATATAAAACTATGCGTGGCACCTGAATCAAACAATACACGAGCAGGTTTATTATTGAATTGCAGTATACCTGTCACGACTGTGTCAGATGCGAACGCTTCGTCTCGAGTCATGGCATAGACGCGGCCCTGAGTATTGGGGCGACGGTCTTGGCCATTCGGTTGTGCGGTCGGTGGAGCCCGAGGTGCTTGGCCTCGGTTCTGATGATGTTGTTAGGGGCCCTGGTTTGGCTTCTCCGGACAATTGCGTGCGATGTGGTCCATTCGGCCGCACCCGAAGCATGCTCCGTTCTTCAATCGACACTTGTTGGCCATGTGCCCCTCTTTATGGTAGAAATTGCAGACTATTCGATCCTTCGTCTGGTTGCCGCCTCCGTTGCCACGATTTTGACGCTTGTGCAGATTGTTACCACCCGCATTACTATGGCGTTTGTTATTAAAGTGAACAGCGCTAGTAGTAGCAGGAGGATACTCGGTCTCCAGACGGAGGGCATGGTTGAGTGCCTCTTCCATGGTTTTGTATTCAGGTACTGAGACATGAGCACGAATAGAGGAACACAGGCCCACTTCAAATCGTCGAGCTCGACTTACAGTGGTAGGTAGATAGGCTCCAGCAAATTTGGCCAGTTTGTTGTATTCGGCTGCATATTGTCGCACTGTCATATTCTTTTGCCTCAACTGCATAAATTTGTTTTCTTTTTCCTGTCGCACGGCTGCAGAAAGATATTCGGTCTCGAACGCATTTCTGAATGTAGCTCATGAGATCGCTGTCGTCCCGTCTTCACGTCGAATAGCCCGCTTCTGCACATTCCACCAATCGTGCGCGTTCATTCGAAGTAGAAGTTGAGCACACACAACTTTCTTCGAGTCTTCGACACCCAGAAGCTCGAACTTGTCTTCCAGCTCCTCCAACCAGTCGATCGCCACGGAGGGATCTTCTGTGCTGTTGAAGAAAGTGCGACAGCTTTTCATAAATTTTGACACGTCGAAGTTATAACTTCTCGGTGCCGCAGGTGAGAGCACGGGCGCCTCCGGTTCAGCTTCATTAGATCAAACCGCGGGCTTGGTCACGGCAGGCGTCATCGTTGAATTATTGTTGACCACGACCGATTGCACGATCTGCTGGAGTGTATTCAGCTGCTGCTGCTGCAGCTTGAATTGAGCCTCAAACCGATTCTCGAATTGGGTCTGACGAGCCTCCGCTTGCTGATGATGGAGCTCGATTTGGCGTTGTTGTATTTCGAGCATCTGTAATATACGTTGCATCGGGTCGCCGGAAGATCCGGCAACGGTAGGCGTCATTCCCGTTGGGTTGACAGAATGTTCGGGTCTCGAACTACGCGAGCCGCTAGAAGCGCTCGTCTCGTCCTCCGTCCGAGCTCCCGCAAGTGCAGGAAAAGAACGTCAACTCTCGTTAGTTTCAAAAATGTCTTGGGTTCAGCGTATGGAACAACTCATCTCATCAACACGAGGTCAACGGTTTTAGACTAGAAACTAGATACTAGAGGCCAAGAACGTAAAACCGTGCTCTGATACCATTATATCATGCCCTGATTCTATCGAATCGATAGTCGTCCCCGGACGTGATGTCGTGTGAACCTAATTTGCGATCGCACAAGGCATAGTAATAAGGTAATCTGAGACACGAGATCTAAGAGAGTAAGCAGACAAATTGAATCACACATTAAGTAAAGGAAACTTTGATCTTTACTGATAATAAACATCATTTACAGACTCCAGTACAGGGCTCATGTCGTGCGGGCTACAACATGACTCAATTACAAAAGAGTGCCGATGAGATAGTCGTTCCATACATTGTATATATCCCTCAATATACAATAGAGTACTCCAGTGACCTGGAATGGAGGGACGCTGAGCCATCTTCCTTGGACAGTTGAGAGTCTTCAAAAGTGGATTTGCGGGACAAGTCTTCGATGCGCGACCAAAGCTTCAAAATTACGAATGTCGTCGAGCTAGTTGGTGCATCCTTCCTGATTCGTGGGACATACAAAGAACGAGGATCAGTAGGATCACATGTACTGGTGAATGGCTAATTAAAATCCAAGCTCTGTATTTGATTCAAGAAGTTTTATAAACATGTTAGCTAGCTATTTCTGTGATCTTTCTAACCATCCTGTTCGATTTGCATGTTAACATATTTTGAGGCAAGCGTATGAAATTTTATAACATTAAGCAGTATCATATTCATCCCGTGTCACGTGCATTTGTTAATCAGTGAAAGGGTGTGAAGGTCACTGGAAATGTTAAGCCATCACGGACTATAGTCGGGTTAGACGACGACCCTTTCGCGGCGGGTAGCGAGCCCTGTGCGAAAGTTTCCGAATAACCCACGCCGATGAAAAGGCTGGCGCTTGCTATACTCGTTCCTTCCGGGCTGAATCGGTCCCTTGGCCTAGGCAACCGTTCGAGGAAACTACACCTTGTTGACAAGTTGTCCAATGACCGTTTTGCAGAGTCTTGAAAAATTCTATCTCTTTTCTAGAACCTTATCCTTTCTCTTTTATGAGCAAAACTTAGCCTTTCTTTTGAACTTGGTTAATTTACTCAGTTAGACATTGTAGGAACCCTAGAGGGGGGGTGAATAGGGTCAAGCTAACTAATCAAGCACCAGGCACAAGCTAATTGGCAATTTAAAAATATAAGTGCAAGAGAAGAAGCAATAACAATACCGACACCCGATGTATCCTGGTATCCTCCCTAGAGGCAATCCAGTCCCGAAACACTCTCCGGATTTAATCCACTATTTGAGCAAATAGTTACACACGAGTTTGGATCCGAAGAACTCGCCAACTTCTTACACGAGAGCTTTAATCCGAAGGCCTCTCCGACTTCAACCGAGAGTTTGGATACGAAGACTCTCCAACTTCAACCGAGAGTTTGGATACGAAGACTCTCCAACTTCAACCGAGAGTTTGGATACGAAGACTCTCCAACTTCAACCTTTCACAATAGGTTTTGATCTCCTTATATAATAAGATGAAGATCTAACTTTTCAACTCAATAACTCTAACACAATTTGTGGATGGCAAATGAAAGCTTTGTAGAGTTGTTTGTGGATAGGCTTTGGTGGTTTGGAAATTTTTAGGCTCAAAGCATCAACCTTGAATGAAGGGGTTCAAGGCTATTTATAACCAAAGCATTGAAAAGAGCTAAAGGCAACTTTTCAGTCACGAACTGGCATACCGTCGGTATGATCCGGCATACCGGCGGTATACCGGTCTGGGATTGCAACGGCTAGAAATATAGCCGTTAGAATCATTAATGGCTGGAAATCCGACCGTTGGAATTTCAACGTTTCGGAAGCAGTATACCGTCGGTATGGACCGGTATGCCGTCGGTATGCCGATTTTGTAAACAGAAACTTTCTGTGAACAAAAATCGGTATACCGTCGGTATGCCGTTTTCCACCAAAAATGATCCTGGGCTTATTTCTGCCCTAGCTTTCGATTTTGCCATCCATTTCTTGTGTTTACAATAATTCATAAGACTCATTACAGACTCCAGATAAACTTAGGCAGGTGCAGGCTTCTTCAGAGTCTTGAAATGATGATGGCATGGCTTGGCTTCTTCCTTTGATAGGTGCTGGCTTTTTCCCTTGGCGGCAGCTGTCCAAAGATATCCAGTTTGTAAAAACTGAATACCTTTCAGGGGCGTGGCTCCGGAGATGTGCGTGGCTCCGGAGATGTTGTCGGGTGGTTCAGAGAAATTCTTGTGGGATCCGTCGTCTTTGGCCCACCATGATTTCTTTATTGCATTGCATATGTCCACATTGATCTTGCTAATTGCTTTTCTGCAAATACATGTTAGACGAACAAAGCAATATATATGTAACAAGAATGATAAGATAAAAGCACATTAGGACTATGCGAAGTTTAAGTATCAATGCTATAGTGATAGCATAAATATTAGTGATATCATAATGATTAAACTTAATTGAATGACCACAATAAAAAACATAGTTTTGATTTTGGCAACCCGATTAAATTTAAGATAGATAAGCTCATATCACTAATATGTAAACCAATAGGCACATATCACCAAAGGTATAAGTATAAGTAGAAATGCTATAGTGATAGTATGAAGAAAAGTGATAATGAAATGCTAAACTTAATAGATTAACCATATTCAAAAACATGATACAATCATTGGGCCAACAGACATATCATTGCGATAAACGTTAATCGATTCATTCATTGTTTTGCATAGGCTAAGTGGAATTGCATAAGGAAGCACGTTTTCCATTTTCCATACCGGCAAGTTTGATAGCAAGTGTTTCGTGAAGAATCGTGGCACGATTTTTTTGATTCTACACTATTATGACAAGCATTCATTTACTTCATATTAATTTTGAAGTAGAGGAACAAGGAGAAGGAGGTCAGCCACTCGCCTTAGACTTGTTTCAAGCGAGCGACCGGTTGGCTGCGCTAACGTCGCCTACGCGAACACCTGCAATCGCATAAGAAACTGATTAGAACACTGTGTAATTCAAGGAATTTCGATATGAATGCGAAGCTCGAAAATGCAAATCAAAAAACCCATCGAAAATATTCACGAAAAACGCATTCACGAAAACCAGAGCCAAAGCCAAATCAAGTACGGCATGAAAACCAGACCAATGGGAGGTCTCTTCCGATTCAGCCGCATAGCCAATCCTTGAGATGCAATCCACTGAATATGGGACTTGGTTTCGAAGAGGCCATTCCATAACGTGGAATGGATCTTAATTCAACCGTTCCCGTTCGATCGACTCGACCGATTCCGACCTATCGGTCCCGACCGAATCGATAGCGACAGTGTTCCTTTCTTGCGCACCCCGTGGACGAAAACGGGGCACGATGTAGGGATGGGGCACTACATCGTATGACAAAATATTTGTCTCGGTGCAACTCCGGAGGTGGACAAGTCTTCAGCTATCTTCTCCGTATTGTTCAACCATCCGACATACGGATGACCCAATAGTGTGTAGTGCCCCTCTCCCGTTGGGGCAAAGCTGTCACGACCCGCACCCGCTTTTTCGGATACGAGACGTGTCCAAGCCAGCCTACGCCGCAGAGTCGGCGGTAGAACGCTGTCAAGCCCGCAAGAAATAATGCTCAAAAATAAACATTTACTGCTCATTCACATTTCTAATTTATTACAACAGTTACAATATATAAAGGAAAATACAAAGTTTTACAATTAATAAAATGATACAATAGTTTTCTATTTCTAGGTTGTCTTCAGCATACCCAAGTCTTCCCCAGTGCTAAGAGTGATAGTGGCTAAACCTGAAAAATGTTGGTTATCCAGTCAGGATTGGAACAAGTACACAAACCGACGGCAATGCAAAACACAATAGAATTAACAAGACAAAATAGCATATGAGGGATGAAAACTGTAAGATAACTGATGTCATAGCACGATAGAGAAGTAAACAAGGAAAAACTAATAAAAGACATCTATCTAGGTGGTGTGAAATATCCGTTTCGACATGTGGACGGCTAGGGGGTAAATAAGGCACACTGCACGTGTCGTGCGCAGCGGCTAGCTTTCAAGATTAGACATAATGGGATATTTCTGGGTAGTCCACATGCCTACTAAGATATTTTCCCTCCCGACTACTCCGTGTGACGAGGGTGTCAACAAGCAGCAAGATATATGTATAGACATGAAATAAAAAGACTACTATGAATCGGAAAGCAATCAGAAAGTGCACTTGCCTGAGGTCCTTAGCTGGAGAAACCAAAATACTATACCACTCAATGAGCCACAATCAATCAACACATGTAGAAGTCTCCGGATGCTGAAATAAACAGTACCAATGTTCTCAGAATAGTCAAATTAGCTAGGATTGCCTGTCCTTAAGTCCAATTCTGGACACAGGGGCAAAACAGTAATTTTGGACAAAAATGATGTCCGCCGTTGGACCCGCTTCGCACCGAAAAGCGTGCCAGAGTCAGTGGTCTCTAAAGTCGTCAAACTACATGTCTACGGATTCGGTTGT
The DNA here is from genome assembly GCA_029216955.1 of Iris pallida. Lineage (NCBI taxonomy): Eukaryota > Viridiplantae > Streptophyta > Magnoliopsida > Asparagales > Iridaceae > Iris > Iris pallida. Next base: position 24,704 of record JANAVB010007332.1, read on the forward strand.
TCGATACGAACCCAACCGTATGTCCAAAGTTGGATTTCGGCGGACCGTGCACAAAATCGCCCGTTGAGTGGGACCGTGGGGCCCGCAAAACGACGTCGGATTCAACTGTCTCAGAATCGGACCAAACTTGGCATACAGGACCAGAAAAATGATACGGTCCTGTTGGCGCAAGTTTTGTTTCGATCTGACGAGCGTGCACGACGTAATTGGGAAATTCTAGAACCCACTTTAGATTTAAACTATAATTTTGGAAAATACTACAATGTTTTTAGATCAAAAACTACTTTCTTTTAATATCATAAAGTAACATATTAATATTTTAAGCATTTCTAAATCCAATCTGAAGACAAGGTAGGGCCGAGCCCAATAATTTGTTTATAACCTATAATTTTGAGAATAATATTATGATTGATAAAATCCATGGTGGTAATAATAATAATTGTTTTAAAATATGCATATATATATATATATATGTATATTTACACTAATGGCTGCTAGCTACATATTAACTAGTATATAAATATTTATAACAATAATAATTATTTTTATAACTTAACAGTGACTGAAAGGAACACTTAATAGATACTACTAGTAGACATATTCATAATAATGGCTGATAATGGTCACAAGATCATCTATATGTATATACGTACGTACATACATGCATACGTACTTTTACAGTACATTTGTATAATAATACATTTGATGGAATACTCCTATGAATATATGAACGGTTACTGCTCTCTCTATGCCTATGGTGTTAACAATGAAAAAGTATTAACATTTATTAGTAACCTGCCCTTATAGTCAAGCGAGAGAACCGATAAAGACAACGGAAGAGAGAGGAACATACCCAAAATGAGCTTCTATGCTCTGGACGCTGGGAGGGTCGAGATTGCACCAGCCTGGTTCGGTCGCACGAGAGAGAGAGCACAACGTAGTGTGGCATGTGCGACATTGGTTGTGAGCTCGGGTTGGGTGCAGTCGGCTGTGCTGTGACGACAGACATCGTACGCGGTCGCCGAGCTCATCGAGATGAGGTACACGACCGAGATAGCTCGGATAGGAAGGCATCAGTCGTGGAAGGCACGGGGTCATGCGTAGTCTGTTGCAGACGGGCTGCGACATGGGAGCGGTCGCCGGGAGCGACTGTCCGGTGCTTGATCACGTAGGGACGTGCCGTCGAGGAGATTGACGCTCCGACAGTCGGTGCGAGCGACTACTACCACCGCTGCTCGATGCCAGAGGTGCAGCTCACGTTGGAGCCCGGTGAAGACAAGCACTCGATCGATCTGGGACGCTGCCCACCGCTCGAAGAGACGTCCGTGGGGGTTCGGCAGGTCACGCCCGACGCCCCGGCGCTCACACCGACGTCCTGGCGTTTGAGGCAACGGCGAAGTTGAAGAGTATTGTGTTGGCGAGGAGGGTCGCCACAAGTGGTCGTGCAATGGCTCGACGCGACGCCTCTTACATGGAGGGGACGAGAGGTCTTTGAGAAGAAGATGAAGAAGGGGGCGGATGGTGAAGGTGGGGGCGGAATGAAGTAATTAGGGTTCAGAGTATTGCTCTTCTCGAATATATACGCGTCGAACAAGCGAGCGGGGGAAAGAAGTTCCGCTCGGTTTGTTGTAGTCGGCTGAGACAGCTCAGGCTGGGCCACTTTGGGGTATGCTGGGCTAAGCTCGTTTGGGCTTTTCATTCTCCTTTTCTTTCAACCATTTAACGTTTGTTGTTTGACCCCACATAATCTCTTCATTCATTACAGCTTCACCCAGTTTTTAATGGTCCCATTCTAGAACAATTAGCGGTATTCCTCCAATCCTTTATTAAATCATAACAACATTCTTGATACCTCCAGACTTCTTCAAACTTTAAAAAAATTCTTAACAATCAAATTGTTATCAAATTCTAATATCAAAAATCTACTCCAAGGAATCATTATCAAATTCTTGACACATAACATTATGAAACTTATTTCAAAACTATTAGATATCAAAAACCTATCAACTTGGCCATAATAGAATTAGCTCTATAATTACTCCAAGTAAACCTATCCCCATAAATGGGAAGATCAATCGACTGTAAAATGCTGATACCATTAGTAAAATTATCAGCATCCTATCTTCTAACCCAAATATTACCTTCTTCTTCTTTTTTTCTTTTTTTTCATGTAGCAATCTAACCATTAAAATCTCCACCAGTAATCTAATTTATTTTTTAATAGGACCATGTAAATCATTCAATAACAAAATTATTTTCAAAATTTCCGGGAAGGGGAGCTACAAAAGCACTATGTAATAGGCTCGTGCCAAGTTAGACATGGTCGGGAACATAGATGGCTAGTCTGACTCGGCGACGAGTTTGGTATACAAAAACCTTGGCATCAATAAAATCGATTTGGACGAGTGATATGAGTACCGTTCCAACTAATGGATCGACTACTGTTGGAATAAGTCCTAGATGCGGTAGGCGGCGTCTTGGCGAAGGAACTCTAAAGAGAGCGACGCAATCCGTCTGCCGTTGGTTTTATTGGTTTTCTTGGCTTTCTGAACGAATTGTTGCGTGGATTTGATAGTGTGCTTTCGCGTCGATTTCTGAATGCGTCTTTGGGAATTTCGGAGGAAGGATTGAAGGAAGGGTTCTAATTCGATGCTCGTGCCATTGCAGGAGTTCGTGTAACTGACGCTTGATCGTTGTGAAGCGTTCTCCTACTCTCGGCAATCTCCTTAGGTGGGTGGTTCTTCGGCCCCTTCTTTTCTACTCCTTCCCGTCAACTAAATTCTTAAAGTTCAACGTTCAAATCGATGATGCTAACGGGATGTATGCTTGCCACTAAGATCAAGAGCTCGGGATAATATATCAACCTAGAAAAGTTAACTTTGAATCGATAGGTTCACACAAAGTAGAGAAAAGATAAAGTTCTAAGAAAGAGATAGAATATATTTCATGCCATGCAAAACGCAACTATGAAAACCTTGGTGGCGGTACATCATGCCTCGGAGAATTTGGTGCCTACGGGATGCTAAATCAGAACGTACGGTTTCGGGAAAAAGGACCCTTGCACGAGTAGGAATGATTATGTGATTTGATAATGGATACGCTATGTAATTTACTTCATACATATTAAACTGTTCATACATTCGCATGGTCAAGGACGACTTGTGCACAAGGTGAGCTTTCCTCGAGACGGTACCCGGGGCCCTGGGACCGAATCGGCCTAGGAGGAAATTATGGAAATCGTGCTTCGGCACGAGGAATTGCGAGACCTCCAGTTAGGCTCGCTACCTGGACTGGAGGGCGCGTCGCAAGGCTACGTAATCGTCCTTCATGGTGTCGATATCACCAATGACCGCATAAAGGATAGACTGCATGCTCATCTATTGTCTTGTGCAGGTGGAAAATATCATGTATATTTTGTACAGGAAAGGAGCACGGCCGTGGTAAGAATGCCTTTAAATTGGTTATGTGTTATCGTTTAAAATGTGCCTTCGATATGAACTACAATTCATATAGTTCTAAATAGAAAGATCACTTCGTATGCTATAATCCTTAATAAGCAGTGTCGGTTTAGACGAGTGGGTTCGTCCCATTCACTAGCAAGTGTGCTAACCCCCAACTCCCCAGGTAACGAGCGTGCTGTGGGAGTTCGAGACTAGACCTGAAGCTGAAGAACGGGAGGCGGCACGAAACTCTCCTATTTTGAAGTATTTTGAAGCCCAACTCAGATCGAAGGCTTTGTTCAAATGTATAAAGGGGCGTGAATGTATGGAACGATAAGGATTATTTCAGGGGAAGCTTGTCGAGAGTTTTTCTTTTGTGTTTCAAAGATGTAGCCGCAACGGCATATGTATTGTAAAAATGACCTTGCACATACTTTGCAAGCTTATGAATGAAAAGCAAAATTTCTTCCTATGCTATGTCTTCAACTCTCTGTACTGTTTAATTTCAACGCGTCGAGTGAAAAGAATTTTCAATTGCACATCCTTGCCTTGTGCAAGTCCATTAAAGACTTGCACGGCATCACGTCCCGACCCGTGGGGATCGATTTATATCGAGTCAAGGCGATGGCGACCGATTCGGCGAGTCGGGGCGTGACAAGTTGGTATCAGAGCACGGTTCACACCTCGGACCTTTCAAAATACTTTTTTTTAGATGATGCCGTTGCGATTTTTCAAAAACTATACTTTTCGACATATGCGGCCTGAAATAATCGTTCCATACATATAAGCCCGTAGATATTTTGAGAATACTAACGGGTTTGCTCAATTTTGTCGGAATGACGGAAAGACTGGGTATCCCTGCTATCAATGCCACATTGATTAGCACGGATAGTACCGAAGGCGCGACGCCTAGTGAATCTGCCATGGAGCGACTACTACGCCTCATGGAACTCCAACAACGCCAGTCAGAGACGCAGCAACGACAGCTGCAGGAATAGATCCAGGCCCAAGTCAGCGCCCAACAAAAGCAAATGGAGGCCCTGACCCGGATCGTGAGCACCCTAGCGACGCAACAAAACTCGACGAATGTCATGTCCGAGGAAGAAGTGCAACCCGTAAAGACAAAACATGTGTCTTCCTCCTCCCTGCTCAAGATGACCAAGTTCAAGAAAATGAACCCGCCTGAATTCAACGGTCGAGCAGAGCCTGACGAAGTCATTGGGTGGCTAGTGAAGATTGAGAGTCTGTTTACTCTCCTCAACATCAAGGGGTCCAAAAAAGTCGGGTGCGCAGCGTTGCAGCTCAACTTGAGGGCCTATGACTGGTGGGAGGCGAAGAAACAGGAACTCCAAGAGCCAACCCTAACGTCAAGATCTCGTGGGATACGTTCAAACGGGCCTTCCTCGAGCAATACATCCCTCGTGCCCTTCGTCGACAGAAGGAAGAGGAATTCATGTCCTTGAAGCAAGGAAACTTGTCCGTTGAAGACTATGATGCGAAGTTCGCGAAGCTTGCGAAGTTTGCCGGGACTTTTCTGCCGAACACGGAGGCGTGGTGCGAGCGCTTCCAGCAAGGCCTGAATGAGGATTTGCAATCAGGACGTCATGAACCAGAGATGCCAGACGTACAGGGAATCATACAACGCCGCCCTTGATAGTGAGCGAATCTTCGGTCGAGCATCGCAGAAGGGCGGATCAAGTGTCCGCAACAACTTCAACAAGCGTCCTCACGACGCGGGAGGATCTGGTATACCAAAGCGCCAGAACACGTCCGAGTATCGGGGGCCTCATCCAGACGTACGGTGCCATCGCTGCAGCAAGATGGGACATCTGGCGGTCGATTGCCGAGGGGGATGCTTCAAGTGTGGCCAGCTAGGTCACAAGGCAGTTGATTGTCGTATGGGAAGGGCGAACCAACATCCACCAAGGGACGTCCAGAACCAGAACAGGGCGCCTCCCGTCCATGGCGCAAACGCGGTGCCCGTGAACCCACAAAATCGCTAAGGGGCGCAAGGCCGAGTCTACGCACTGACCCGGGACGAAGCCTATGCGTCTGACACTGTCGTGACAGGTATACTACTCTATAAAAATATGCCTGCTAGAGTATTGTTCGATTCGGGTGCTACGCATAGTTTCATATCTGCCGACTTTGTAAAAGAGAATCAACTACCTATGCAACTTTTAGATATAAATCTTAGCGTTAGCACTCCATCGGGAGTAGATATGTCTGCCACTCAAATTTATAGGAATGGTTACATATGCATCGGAGGGAGGAATCTATCCTTGGAAGTTATCGTCCTCGACGTCAAGGAGTATGATATAATCCTCGACATGGATTGGTTGGGTGCATGCCACGCAACGATCGAGTGCGCGGAGAAGAGAGTTGTGTTCCGCCTTCCCGGGGAAACCGAGTTCTCCTATTCGTGCGGAGCAGCATCAAAGTCGGCAATGATGATATCGACAATTTCGGCAAGACGTATATTGTATTCTGGGTGCAGCGGATACCTAACATCAGTTCGAGACACGAGAACGGAGATTGCAAGCACGGCCCAGACCGAAGTCGTGGCAGAATTTCCTGATGTGTTCCCAGACGAATTGCCAGGGATGCCACCGGACCGAAAGGTAGAATTCAACATCGACACCTTCCCGGACACCCGACCGATATCCAAAGCACCTTATCAAATGGCGCCGGCAGAGCTGAAGGAATTGAAAGCACAACTACAAGAGTTACTAGATCGCGAATATATTCGCCTAGTGTCTCCCCGTGGGGTGCCCCAGTATTGTTTGTGAAGAAGAAGGATGGATCGATGCGGCTGTGCATCGATTATCGGGAACTCAACAAAGCTACGGTACGAAACAAGTACCCGTTACCGAGGATAGACGATTTGTTTGACCAGCTGCAAGGGGCGACGGTATTTTCCAAGATTGATCTTTGCTCAGGCTACCATCAATTGAAGATCAAGTCCGAGGACGTGCCGAAGTCCGCCTTTCGAACTCGATATGGTCACTACAAATTTTTGGTCATGCCCTTTGGCTTGACCAACGCTCATGTCGCATTCATGGATCTAATGAACGGGTGTTCCGACCGTTCATAGACAAATTTGTCGTCGTATTCATCGATGACATCCTTATATATTCGAAGAGCAAGGACGAACACGTGGAACACTTGAAGACTGTGATACAGACTCTGCGCGAACATCAACTCTATGCCAAGCTAAGCAAGTGCGAGTTCTGGATGAACAGCGTGACGTTCCTTGGACACGTTGTCTCAGCTGAAGGCGTAACGGTGGAACCAAAGAAGATTGAAGAAATAGTCGAATGGAAGCGGCCTACCTCAGCAGGCGACATCCGAAGTTTCCTCGGCTTGGCGGGCTACTACCATAGATTCGTGAAAGATTTTGCTAAATTGTGTCGCCTCTGACTCGTCTCACCCAGAAGGGAGTCGCATTCGAGTGGAACGACGCCTGTGAATAGAGCTTCCAAGAGTTGAAGAAACGGCTCATCTCAGCGCCGATCCTTGCACTTCCAGACGGGCCGGAAGGGTTTTAAATATTTAGCGAAACATCGCGGACGGGTTTGGGATGCATGCTTATGCAAAGGGATAAGGTGATTTCGTTTGCTTCGAGACAATTGAAGCAACACGAGAAGAATTATCCTACGCATGATCTGGAGTTAGCGGCCATTGTGTTCGCGTTGAAGCTATGGCGGCACTATCTTTATGGTTTAGCTTGCAGAATCTATACGGACCATAAGAGCCTCAAGTACATCTTCACTCAACGGGACCTAAACTTACGGCAGCGGCGTTGGCTCGAGCTCATTAAAGACTACGATTTGACTATCGAGTACACGCCAGGTAAGGGAAATGTCGTAGCGGACGCCCTGAGTAGAATGTTCGCTGGGTGCTTGTCTATCAACCGCAACATACGGCGAGACTTAGCAGAGATGGGCATCGAACTCCGAATCCGTTACCGTGGAGCATGATTGGCTCAATTGCACCTTGAGTCGAGCTTGCACAACAAGATAAAGACCGCACATGAGGACGATCCATTCCTGAAGAAGATGCGCGAGCTGATTTCGATGGAAAAGACGACCGACTTTGTGGTGGACGAGGGCGGAATGACGCGGATGAAGGGGAGGATATGCATGCCAGACCATGCTGAACTTAGAAAGAAGATTCTGACGGAGGCCCATTATGCGAAGTACTCGTTGCACCCCGGGAGTACCAAAATGTATAAGGACCTGCACACGACCTTTTGGTGGCACGGAATGAAGAAAGACGTGGCAACGTTTGTTTTACAGTGCATGGCTTGTCAACGGGTGAAGGCCGAGCATCAAAGACCAGGCGGAGAGCTACAGAACCTCGATATTCCAGTATGGAAGTGGAACGACATCTCTATGGATTTCATCATGGGCCTTCCGAAGACGTCGCGGGGGAATGATGCGATTTGGGTCATTGTCGATCGTTTGACCAAATCCGTTCATTTCATCGCTATTAAAGCATCATGGAGCGTCGATCGGTTAGCCCAGATTTATCTCGACGAGATCGTCAGACTGCACGGGGTACCTGCCACAATTATTTCGGATAGAGACGGACGATTCTTATCACGTTTCTGGACGAGTCTACAGGCGGCGCTGGGCACTAAGTTGAACCTTAGCTCCGCGTACCACCCGCAAACCGATGGCCAGACAGAAAGAGTGAATCAGATCCTGGAGGATATGCTACGTCTGTGCGCGATAGATTTGAAGACTAGTTGGGACACACACTTGCCGCTCACGGAGTTCGCATACAACAACAGTTATCAATCGAGCATCCAAATGGCTCCCTACGAGGCGCTTTACGGGAGGAAGTGCCGATCTCCGATTTGCTGGGACGAAGTCGGGGAGCGACAGGTGCTCGGGCCAGAACTAGTCGAACAAGCGTCGAGAAGGTCCGCATGATTCGAGATAGGCTCCGCATTGCTCAGAGTCGACAAAAGAGTTATGCAGATACTCGTCGACGACCGTTAGAGTTCTTGGTTGGGGACCATGTGTTTCTGAAGGTGACGCCGATGCGGGGCGTCATGCGATTCGGGGTAAAAGGCAAGCTGAGTCCGAGATTCGTAGGGCCCTTCGAGATCCTCAAAAGAGTGGCGACCGTTGCTTACCGGATCGCGCTACCTCCTGCCCTGGCCGAAGTGCACGATGTCTTCCATGTCTCCCAACTTCGGAAGTACGTGCATGACCCAAGTCATGTGGTTAGTTTTGATCAGTTGGAGCTACGCGCCGATCTATCATACTCGGAGGAGCCCGTGTAAATTTTGGACCGTAAAGAAAAGATCCTGCGGAGCCGATCGATATCCTTGGTTCGCGTACTCTGGCGCAACCATTCCGTCGAGGAGTCGACGTGGGAACTAGAGGCGGAGATGAAGGAGAAGTACCCTTCACTTTTCGTCGACGAAGGTCAGACCCTTGTTCTTAAGTTTCGGGACGAAACTTTTTCTTAGTGGTATATTATGTAGTGCCCCGCTCCCGTTGGGGCGAAGCACTATGTAATAGGCTCGTGCCAAGTTAGACATGGTCGGAAACATAGATGGCTAGTCTGACTCGGCGACGAGTTTGGTATACAAAAATCTTGGCATCAATAAAATCGATTTGGACGAGTGATATGAGTACCGTTCCAACTAATGGATCGACTACTGTTGGAATAAGTCCTAGATGCGGTAGGCGGCGTCTTGGTAAAGGAACTCTAAAGAGAGCGACGCAACCCGTCTGCCGTTGGTTTTATTGGTTTTTTGGCTTTCTGAACGAATTGTTGCGTGGATTTGATAGTGTGCTTTCGCGTCAATTTCTGAATGCGTCTTTGGGAATTTCGAAGGAAGGATTGAAGGAAGGGTTCTAATTCGATGCTCGTGCCATTGCAGGAGTTCGTGTAACTGACGCTTGACCGTCGTGAAGCGTTCTCCTACTCTCGGCGCAATCTCCTTTGGTGGATGGTTCTTCGGCCCCTTCTTTTCTACTCCTTTCCGTCAACTAAATTCTTAAATTTCAACGTTCAAATCGATGATGCTAACGGAATGTATGCTTGCCACTAAGATCAAGAGCTCAGGATAATATATCAACCTAGAAAAGTTAACTCTGAATCGATAGGTTCACACTAAGTAGAGAAAAGATAAAGTTCTGAGAAAGAGATAGAATATATTTCATGCCATGCAAAACGCAACTATGAAAACCTTGGTGGCGGTACATCATGCCTCGGAGAATTTGGTGCCTACGGGATGCTAAATCAGAACGTACGGTTTCGGAGGAAAGGACCCTTGCACGAGTAGGAATGATTATGTGATTTGATAATGGATACGCTATGCAATTTACTTCATACATATTAAACTGTTCATACATTCGCATGGTCAAGGACGACTTGTGCACAAGGTGAGCTTTCCTCGAGACGGTACCCGGGGCCCTGGGACCGAATCGGCCTAGGAGGAAATTATGGAAATCGTGCTTCGGCGCGAAAAATTGCGAGACCTCCAGTTAGACTCGCTACCTGGACTGGAGGGCACGTCGCAAGGCTACGTAATCGTCCTTCATGGTGTCGATATCACCAATGACCGCATATAGGATAGACTGCATGCTCATCTATTGTCTTATGCAGGTGGTAAATATCATGTATATTTTGTGCAGGAAAGGAGCACGGCCGTGGTAAGAATGCCTTTAAATTGGTTATGTGTTATCGTTTAAAATGTGCCTTCGATATGAACTGCAATTCATATAGTTCTAAATAGAAAGATCACTTCGTATGCTATAATCCTTAATAAGCAGTGTCGGTTTAGACGAGTGGGTTCGTTCCATCCACTAGCAAGTGTGCTAACCCCCAACTCCCTAGGTAACGAGCACGCTGCGAAAGTTCGAGACTAGACCTGAAGCTGAAGAACGGGAGGCGGCACGAAGCTCTCCTATTTTGAAGTATTTTGAAGCCCAACTCAGATCGAAGGCTTTGTTCAAATGTATAAAGGGGCGTGAATGTATGGAACGACAAAGATTATTTCAGGGGAAGCTTGTCGAGAGTTTTTCTTTTGTGTTTCAAAGATGTAGCCGCAACGGCATATGTATTATAAAAATAACCTTGCACATACTTTGCAAGCTTATGAATGAAAAGCTAAATTTCTTCCTATGCTATGTCTTCAACTCTCTGCACTGTTTAATTTCAACGCGTCGAGTAAAAAGAATTTCCAATTGCACATCCTTGCCTTGTGCAAGTCCATTAAAGACTTGCACGGCATCACGTCCCGACCCGTGGGGATCGATTTATATCGAGTCAAGACGATGGCGACCGATTCGGCGAGTCGGGGCGTGACATAGTGTCTCGGCAATCTCATGGTTGTGGGTTCCATTCTTCACTTCTACTGTCCACTTCCCTTCTTCTTCGTTTCTAATATGTATCGTGAATGGACAACCACATTTCTTCGTTCCAACATTTTTTTTGGAACTTTACTTTGGATAACTGTCTTTCTTGTATGTTCTGAACACACCACCTCTTTCACAGCCAACCATCACAGTTTGTCGTCCCGGACGATTTCAGGCCGATCTGGATATCACTAGAACTATGTTGTTTTTCCGTCCAACTTTTCGACACCAATGTACCGCACCGTCGCTTGATTCAAACCAAAGATCGGTCTAGAATAAATGGCCTACATCGACTGCAATTGGAGCAGGTACCGCAAAATCGAAAGATCTCAAGTCCTACAATAGAACTTAAAAGTTAATATAACTAAACAACATCATAAAACAAATAGGTTAATATATGCTCATAGATTAGGACTACCAGAGAGGTGGCAGTCCTTCACTACAATAGGACTGCCAGGGATCTGGCAGTCCTATATATGTGAAGGATGCCACCTCTCTGGCAGTCCTAATCTATGATCGGGACTGCCAGAGAGGTGACAGTCCTCTGTATCATAACCCAATTTTTCATCCGACAAAAAGTTAAAATTTAGTTACCAAAAGGGCTTCCGATGCATCAAAGTGTTCTTCAGACATGGCGGAAAGAGAGTATACAACATTTGATGATCCCGGTTGTTTCATGTTTAATTTTTTTTTCTACATTAAACACATAATTCAACTTTTATATGTGAAATTCATGTTTAAAATATTAAACAAATATTAATTCAATGACTTACCAATAAATGAGAGAAGTCATGACACTATTACTAGATATTTTACCAACAATCTTTCCAAAATTTAGGTTGGGGGAAATTTTTGGCTAGGTTTTGTTCTAAGCTAAAATGGAGAGGAAGAGAAGAAAAGAGTTGAGGGAGAGAAGAAAAGAGTAAAGGAAGGAAAGAGGAAAAAAAAAGAAAAGTTGGGTTTTATACCAAAGCTTGGACTGCCCCCAAGTAAAAAAAAACTCATGGTAAACTTGTAATTTTTTAAACTATTTTGGGCTGGCCCCAAGTAAAAGGCTTTTTATATGGGCACATCCAATTGTTATCAAGGCTAGCCCATTTTTTTTTTTTGATTTAACTACAAGTTCGCCATTGAAAAAAGTTATCATGGCTATCCCAATATCTCCGTAAGGTGTTTGTTGTTGGGCTGCTCCATGGAGAACTCCTCGACGAGGCGGCTGTCGGGGGCGGCGAGGGGGGCCTCCCCCGGGACGGGGGGAGGGGAGCGGGTCTTGGTGGCGGACATGATGGAGGAGAGGGGGGAGGGGAGGTTGAGGAGGGCGGAGTAGCGGATGCGGGCGGCGGGGGTGTCCTGGCAGGGGAAGACGGAGCGGGCGTGGATGGCTTGGCACTGGGTGAGGACGAAGGGGTGGCCTTTGGAACCGGTCTGCGGGGGGGAGGAGCGCAACTTTTGTTTTGGACTGTCCAACTCTCTGGCAGTCCAGACTGAATGTTGGACTGCCAGAAGAATAGGCAGTCCAAGTCACAGCATGTGTAACTTTGGACTGCCCATTCTTCTGGCAGTCCAGTTCAGATGGGTTTGGGGGGAGGAGAGGAATTTGGGACAGCCCCAATCAAAATATTGGACTAGCCTTTTTCAAAAGAAAAAAAATTTGGGCTAGCCACAATTCGGACTAGTCTTGATAACATATGGCTGTGTTCATATAAAAAGCCAAGTGAAAAGGGTGGTGCCCTTAGAAAATACCTTATAATAACTCAACCACACCTGTTAATTTAACTACGAGGAAGAGAACAATAAACCATTATTGATTAATTAGCAACTGAAATAATAGAGTAGCAATGCTGCGAGGACACACAAGAGGCTCGTAAGCTTAGCGAAGAATTGTAACCCTCCTTGACGACGACGAGAACCCTCCCACGACACCACATCTCCCTTGCATTCTCTCTCTTCCTTCCCCTCCCGTCTCTCAGCCATCCTCATATGGGTTACGAACTGGGGGAAAACCTTCTCAGGGGACTCCTCTCCGATCAGAAGATCCGAATGTCCGAAACCGTCCACCACCACCCTCTGGTGACGATACCTGGGCTGGTGCAGCCTCATGTACCGGTGCGCGAGCAACGTTGTCTCCGGCGTCACCAGGAGGCTCCTCCCGCCTGAGATGTACAGCGTGGGGACGGACATCCTCTCCGGGTGTATCAAGTACTTGTTCCTGCCGAACGAGTCGACTATGAAGCCCGAGGTGCAGATCCTCCTGAGGTGTGGGAATGCCGACAGCGGGAGCTTCGGCAGGCTATGTTTGTTCACCCACTGGTGGGCCGTGCGGCTGACATTCTCGTGCCAGAACGGACTCCCGAATATGCCCGAGAAGGTTCCGCACACCTTACAAGTGCAACACTCGGCGCGGGGGATCGCCTGTGCGATGAATTTCACTATCCGGTGTCGATAGTTCTCCTTAGTAGTTGCATACATTGACAATATCCGACTGTTTCCGAGAAGCGCCATGGTTATCTGTATTTGAAAAGAGAATCGTCGACATTGCTAGAAGTAACGATTACAGCTCAATTTTGCTTTCGCTAATTTTGCTTTCGCTGTGTCAGTGACAGTGAAGTGAACTTACTGGGATGAGAGGAAGCCACATCTTGACAAGAGCCGAGGTGGTTAGTTTAAAGAACATGGAGGAATTGGTACAAGCAATGGATGCTATTTGTGATGTAGAGATATGGCCTCCCAATATAGCAATATGAATTGCCAAGCCCCCCACACAGTGTGCAATAACATGGATCTTTGTTTCTGTCCCATTCACCTCCAAAATCCTCTTCATCACTGGGACAAATTCAAGAAAAAAGAGACGTTACCACGAAAAATTATTCTATGAGCCGGACTTACCATACACCTTCCATATCATTTATTTGATTGCATGAGGATTTGTTCATGTGCTTATCTCGATGACATTGAAGGATGTACCGTAAACCCGCACCATGCAATAATGTCTAGGTTATCACATCTGTTAATTTCAAATTACTAGTACAGATTTTAACAAATATATGGGTTCTCACCAGCAGGGATGTCGAACTTCCCAATGTCTTCGATTGTAAAGGCGTTCGAAGGATTCAATGGGTGTACTCGCGTTCGAAGCAACCATACCTCATGCCCTTCTCGGAGCAGTGTTCGAACCAAATCATTTCCCTCAGATGGAAGATAGTAACTCTCTGCGGAATGTCCATTGAGTAGGAGTACGGGATATCGACGCATTTCTTCTTCGCGATTCTTCGCACAGCCCTTCCAGTTTTGACAACTTATTTTATGGCCATCATCTGCTTTGTTATAGAAGAAAAAACATTAGTAATTACAAAAGGAATGACGACTGCGAAAAGGATCAATAACTATAACGGTTTCAGTTACCTGTCTCCAGTTCATAAAGCATGTACACTGGGTAAGGGTTTCGACTAATATCCACAAGGTTATGATCTTCTTCCACTTGCCGAGGTATTTGCGAGATGTAGGTTCTCCATAAGCTTTTCAAGAGAAGGGAAACAAACTTTCCTCTATGTTTTCCTTCTAACCTTACAAAACTTTTCAAGAGCTCGATAGACGATATATGAAGTTCTCCCCGTAGACCAGTTGTTGGCTCATCATTCATATGGTTGCTACTTTTTATTACTCGATCATATGGAGTGAGCTCCTTCAAAGTCACATTCATGGTTGTGGATTCACTCAAAACATAAAAGCCTAACAAGTAAGGGTTCATAATCTTTCTTCCTTCTAAATGTACCTGCAAAGTGTTCAAATTGACATTTTTCTCAGCTTATAGTTTGTGAAATCAAAGACTTCCCATACAGACAGAGCGGAGCTGTACCTTGACCCAGATGCCGTGGCCAAAATCAGTCTGTAGTGCATGTATTGTGTGTAAGGAGTTCTACTGTCTACACTGCACATGTCCACCCTCCCGTCCACAATGAAGAGTTTATCCTTGCTAATTGCCGGGAACACGACATAGCCGCCAACCTTTCCTTTCAGGGGATGATGCGAGGCTCCTTTGATCGATTCTGTTCTTCTGCAAACATATTCACTCCCTAAGTTCATCTTGATGACAAAGTTAGCTGTGCAATGCATTCCTCCAACCAATCCTTTCATTGTTTCTCGTATCGTAACGGTATCCTGAGGCCTCACAATTGGATTCTCATCAGCAATCCTTTTGTCATCACCTACTCTTTCCTTCGTTATAAGTTGCAATTGTGAATTGATAGTCTTGTCGACATACTGAAGATCCTGCTCACTGAAATCCTCTTCCTCTGTTCTCAATCCACGACTCTTACTTTTAAATGCCATGATATCTTGCACTAGGTATCTGCTCACATGCTCAGCGATGGTCGAGATTGTGAGACTCGGGTTTATACCAATGGAGCAAGGAATTAGTGAAGCATCGCACACATACAAACCTTCATGTGTCGTCGCTTGGTCGTTCTTCAGGTCGAAAACCTGCCCTCTTGGGTTGCAGACTCCACTAGAAGGATCGGATGCTGCACTGCATCCTCCTAGAAGATGTACAGATGTACTTCTGTATCTTGACATGAACAGAATGCCCCCTAGTCTGTCACTGAGCTTCCTAAATGCTTGAATCTTTTTGGGGAGAAGGGGGTCGTTAGGTGGAGTAACACACATCATCTCTGTCTCTTCGTCTAAAGTTATCATTCCGTCAGATGCGTCGTGGCCCATTGCGTTGAGAGCCATGTCTTGGCCAGTCGAAGAACCCATCGAGCGCTTCAGCTTGTCGATCAATCCGTGGATGAACCAAGAACCGCTCGGCGTTCCATAAGTAACTATTCCTTTGAACAATAAGTAAGGGTATGATGTTGGAAGAACTCCACTCTACAAGAAAGGTGGTGTATCAGAAAAAACTAACTATACTCAACGAAAAACATGGAAGAACTTGGCAACAAAATTCAGACCTGAATTGTGAACCCCAGCGAAGAAGTGTAAGACGAAGAAATTGCTGGTCCTGGTCTCTTGTTGAAGGGAATACTTAGTATCTGTTCTTTGTCAAGTCCTTGCGCATTGAGAGGTGCCTCGCTTTGGGCGACATAAGCCACGTTGTTACCATTACAGCTCAATCCAAGCCCAAGTCTCTTAGAAAGATTGAGCCCCCTCCTTCTTGATTGGAGCAGTATCTCGACCGTTCCCAAAACTCCAGCTGTAATCCTACTGGCATTAGACTAATTTGTTCTATGCGAATAAATTTGGAACTCAAAAGTTCGTACCTGATAGAACTACAAAATCTGCACTTATGTATTCTAGATCATCGAAGTATACTCGCCACTTCTTCTGCTGATTAGTACCACCGAGTTCTCCAAACATTAAATCCGGGTTCTCCAAGATGTAAAGAACTTTGCGTTCTGTCTTCACCACGCATCCGTCCTGTCGAAATAACATCGTTGCATCAATGAACTAGTTACAGTACAGATTTGAACAACTAGATGAGATGCATGCCTGAATTGCTGAAGCCAAGTAGTTCTTGTCTGTTGAGTTCTTAGCATTGTAAGGGCACCCAGACAAGCAGTTCCCACATGCTAGACAGCTGCTCGTCCCCCCTTGAGAGTACCCTTGCCCAAATTGATGCTCAACTTTATAGGGTCAGGCCTGCAGTCCTCAATCTCTTCGTCCACTATTTGCTGCATGATGCGGGCGTTCGGGAACTCGACTGGAACGCTCTGCGTGTCCAGCATCCCGGAAGCCTGCTGTGCGTAAACCTCCCAGTCCAAGTGCCATTCCTTGGGCCATCTCGGGTCTCGTCTTGCTCGCACCGGAGTCGGTACCATCACTCCTGCGTTGACAAGGGAGCCTCCGCCGAGCCCGCATGCCACAGCAGCCAAGGAGTCGCCTTGATCATGTATCTGTATATATATTCATGTCGATCGAAATGAGTACATATGTTGTAAAATAGTTCAGTACTATCAAGATTTGAAGTAGGGGTGTGTCGATCTAACCTGAAATAGTGCTTGTTTGGAGCCGAAGCCGAAACCCCACCTCCTCCACTCCGTCCTCGTGGCTGAAATGAGGCTGCGGCTATCCCTCGGGAACTCGTGTGCCTCCCATCGCCGCCCTTTCTCGATCAGGCACACCTTGATCCCTGCCTTTGCCATCCTGCACGCCGCAACAGACCCTCCGTAACCCGACCCAACGACTACTGCATCGTACGTTTCGGACATTTCGTCGAGTTTGATCACCTCCTCTTTCCGTTGCCCTATTTATATATATCTTTGTCCGGAGAGCATGAATGACCATATAGGTAACAAACAAACAGTGTGAGTCAGATATTTGTATTTGAATGTATTCGTTTGTTCGGGAACTTGGACCGGCTTCGAGTTGCAGTGCGTGTGCCGACCCTCCGTGTTGTCCATGAGAAAACAAGTCTTCCATACATCCGGACCTGAAATGGAAAACAAACTCTTTCTTGATGACCACTTTACGTGAAATGGAAAACAAACTCTTTCTTGATGACCACTTTACGTAATGGAACTCGTAGGTAAAGAAGGGTAGGAAAAAATTTTTTGCCACGTCCAGCATAACGTATTGGACTTTGTGTATACTACATTGTATACTATTTGGACGAATTATTTCTAATTTTCATACACACACACCTCCTCTGTAGTTCGATTCCGAAACCGTCCGTCTAGTCAAAAAAGTTATACCTCTTTTTGCTGACCACAAGAACCGGATGAGTTCGGTAGAGGGTAAGATACTCAAAGGCCTCGTTTGGTGCGCGAAAAGGAAAGGATAGAAAAACAATTCCTTGCTCTTTTCCATTCCAATCTCCATTCATTTTTTCTTCCCGGTGTTTGGAAAGGCCAAAAATTAGAAGAACTTAAATTTTTTCTAGAGTGAAAAAGTGAATTTTTAGTTGGACAAGAAAACCATTTTTTTTTCTATTTCTGTTTATGAAAATTATTTTTCTTTTTTTCTTTTTTGTTTTTGTTTTTGACATCCCAAAAAAAAAAAAAACTTTTATTTTTCAATTCTAGCCAGAGAGATCCCATGACTCCGCCCACGAGGCCGAAAACTTATTACAGAAAGCATGCATGGAAGACGCCACCAAATGTCTTTCTATAACTCTGACTTTTCCTCTTTCTTCCAATCTTTCCATTAATGCCTCTATACTACATTCCAAAAAAAATACTAAAATTTTTTTTTGTCCTCAGGCGACCAGCCGCTGGTGCTCTCCCACCCCTCTATTCGCATGGACTCCATCTCCATATCGTTGACCTGTCAAAAGAAGAACGTCACGTGGCGGCAGATTGGTTCGTCCGCGGACCAAATAGCAGTGCCGAAAAATATATATCAAAAGACCTCGCATTTCTCATAGGTTAGGCCATCGAGTCAACGATAGCTTCGGTTCCTTCTACACAACCATCTCTGATATCCTTTCTAGAAGAAGAAGAGATGTTATTGTATTAAGAATTGAGAGAGAAAATATGACTCAAGCATTAATACGCCTGCAAATGTCTTTTCTATTATTCTCCCTATGACTTTTCTCCCTAGGACTCGAGCATTAATTCTATTAATCTCTTTCTACAAAATCATGTAAGGATCTGGACTTTAATTCTTAATTCCATCATTCTCTCTCAACATCACGAAATTCTTAAAGAACAGATACCAATTAATAATTAACAATCGTATTAGTTCTCCAAAACATAATTAAACTCACTCTATCTCAACCTAATGAAGACAAACTCCAAATGCGGTATAGTCTAGAACTAATTCTATTTTGTTGGGAATTGAATTAGTGGTTTAACGTTTATATCTTAGTACTGTACCTCTGCCGCTGCCGCCTTCACTACAAGAAAAAATTCTTTTTACAACGTTTCATCTACAACACATCCTGAAAACATTATAAAAATAGGGGGTCTTCTACAACCTTTATTATAAAAACGTTGTAAAATACCAGTACAAATAACGTTTAATATTCAAACGTTAATACTTCTACAATAGTCATTCACAAAAGTTGTGTATTACTATCTTCAACAACATTTTATTAACAATGTAAAATTTATTAATTTTGACAACGTTTATTTAATGTTGTCAAAGTTATTAATTTTGACAATGTTTTTAAAATATTGTAAAAATATCATGTTCAACAACGTTCATCAAATGTAGTAAGTTTTCTGTCTTTCACAATATTTGTACGATGTTGTAAAAGTAATTTTATTGTACCACTTTATATAAACATTGTGTATGTATTGTTATTTTACAATGTTTAAGAAACATTGTAAAAGGATTATATTCACCAACGTTTATTAAATGTTATAAAAGGTGTGTATTTTACAATGTTTATACAGTGTTATAAATTTATCTATATTTTGCCACTATAAATAAATGTCGTTAATATATCTATCTTTTAAATATTTTAAATTGTATATCCATGTGTTTGGCCAAAAAGAGACACACATCGTCTATCATAAGTTACACATTTCTTACATGTGTCAGTGTGGTGTTGAATTTCTCGCCAAAATTTTCATTTCTCCCAAAAAGAAGTGTTCTTCTATTCTTTAAATTAGTTATTATTTTATATGGTGTCATTATATTCTTAAATTAGCTAGAGTTGATAAAGAATTGTAATGGACCAAAGTAAAGTCACTTTGTTGCTAGCAACAACATGTACATATTGTGTGGCACCGACCAAACAGTTGCACACTAGGGAGCATACAAGCACTAAATATGCGAAAAATATAATAATTGATAATTATTTATAGTAGAGCCCTCCTAAAATAAATAATATATATAAGAGGACATTGAGAATTGAAATAGAAAGAGCAATACTCATCGTGAACCCTCCGTTCCTTATAACTTTTTGTTCTCGATTTACTAAATATATAAATGTCAACTTTTTGCATAATATAAAATTGTAAAGTTGGAAAAAGCAAACTTCGATTTGTTAAAGGAATATGTTGGTCATTCAAAAAAGTTGTATATTACTTTCTTCAACAACATTTATTAACATTGTAATATTTATTAATTTCGACAACATTTATTTAAAGTTGTCAAAGTTGTTTATTTTGACAACGTATTAAAATATTGTAAAAATGTCATGTTCAACAATGTTTATAAAATGTTACAATTTTTTATTTTATAATGATTGTTTGATGTTATAAAATTAATTTTATTTTACCACTATATATAAACGTTGTGTATGTCATATCATGACAATGTTTAAGAAATATTATAAAATGGTTATATTGAACAAACTTTATAAAATATTCTAAAAGATGTGTATTTCACAATGTTTAGACAATATTATAAATTTATATAAAATATTTATAGGATGATATTATTTAAAATGTTGGTCTTATTAGGTCGATGCCTCACTTGTATAGCTGTCAAGACGGACCGGCGGGACGGGCCGGCCCGTAACCCACCATAACCCACCATTTGGCAGAGCGGGACGGGCCGACCCACCATTTTGGCAGGCTAAAAAAATTCCAACCCAGCCCAACCACCGGCGGGCGGGTTAGGCGAGCCGGCCCGCTTAATTTTTTAATTTTTTAATTATTGTTTAGTTTCTTAAAAGGGAAAAAAAATCATATATAATATTTTCTACTCACCCACATATGCATCAAATTACAAGTAAAATACAAGAAACATTATAATAGTAGATATTTCTTTAAAGCACCTTCATTCATGTAAATAATGACCAAATTTAATATTTTATACGTCATTACTTGCATTAAATGAGAATTTTTATCATTTATAATACATATCTCATATATGTGCTAAATAAAAAAATTAAAAATTTTATAAAAAAATAGATAGCGGGCCAACCCACTTGGCCCGCAGACTAGCCCAGCGGGGCGTGCTACTGGCGGGCCTGCCCACCTAGGCCGCCTGTTTGGCGGGCTCCTAAATGCTTGGCCCAACCCACCTTTTTGGCGGGCGGGACGGGCCGGCCCAACGGGCTTAGCCCATTTTGACAGCTCTACTCACTTGGTAGCTTCTCGTGATTAAATGGATTTGTCATGTGTTGAAACCCATCCCTTCCACAGCTTCGAAAGACAAGCCTAACGTAATATCTTCTTGCTCATTCTATCTTCATTCGTGTAAAAGTCATTACTCCTAAACCTCTATTTTACTCTTTAAAGTGTTTTTTTAGCTTAGATTATATCATATATTCAATTAATGAACTATTAAAAATATCTAGCAAACTATCCAAATTTCTAAAACTTAATCATTGAGATAAATAAGTTTTCTTCATTATATGCTTTTACTCCCTTGATGAATGGCCCCTTTTTTGTTCAATTATCTTTTATGACTTGACTGGAAAGAGAATCCAAACATCGGTATCAGTTAGTATCAGTAGCGATGATATCAGATTAGGAAAAAATAAAATATATCGGTATCGATCATCGCAACGAACGCACACCTCACGCACTCCGTGCCCTCTAGAGCTCAACGAGACGGCCATAACGTCTTTCGACGTCCGCAACTCAACGCCTTGCCGAAGGCGCCCTCCGACATTTAGATGCCTACGACAGCCGATGCCGTCCATCCAATCGTTCTATGCACACGACGTTTCTCGACGCCCTTACGATACCGCACAACGGACCGCGTGGTCGGCCGTCGCTTATACCTATGGTAGAATGGTGTCGGTTCTCGACAGCCTACGCGACACCCTATTAGTTGAGTTATCATGAACGGACTTCCCATTCGTGGCCCACGCAAGTTCAGATCACGGCCATTTGTCATGAGTACTCAGACGTTGCTGGTGCCTCACACCGTGCAGGCTAGGCTCATCATCGCCCTACTATCATAGAGTTAGCGCTTAAATATAACTTAAAAATTGAATATATTTTTAAAATTTGTTATATGTTCAAGTTATGTCACGACCCGATGCCAAATAATTGGGTCAAACCGGATCATGCCCAGCCTGTACCGTTGTGAGACGGCGGCGGCAGTAAGCTGTTCCATCAGCAGTTAAACACAACAATATCTATACATTTGTCACAACTGAATATTCGGGAATTTAAAACTTTATTTAACCTTTGAATAATACAACTGGAAAGTAAAAGAACTGAAAAGAATGATGAACTCAAATTAACAAAATTCTAAAACAACAAATCTGGAAACAAAAAAATCTAGCTAAGCGTTCGGTTCGTCGGCCTCAGGTCCTGTGTCCTCCAATGGGGACTTTGGCAATACCACAGGGTACAGAACTGGGTCATAATAGCTGTTGTATAACAGCTCAGCATCCTCAAAATCCCCTAAAAATGTTATCTCCAGTCAGGAGGGAGCAAAGTACAAATCATGATAATCTAATAATTAAAATAATAATAGAGTTATGCACTTTTAAACAATTTGAAAATAAACAGTTCTCCAGCAGTTAAAACATAGTGATGTGAATAGGCAATAAATATGACCAGCTTGGGTTGTACAGTTGTATCCTATTGATACGATATGGCTTATCTCCGTGTGTATGGGGGTAAGCTAATACAGTCATTATACTACTTTGGATGTGGTCATACTCATTACACTACTCCCCCAGTACCCAACAATCAATCAGTCAGTGCTCTCAGAGAGAGTTCCGTGTTGCATCGTGGTTTAAACTTACAATAAAACGATTATTAAATAATTGTAAACTAACACAAAATGTACTTGCCTTTGTTTATGACTGGAAACGGTGTTGGTTCCGGGAAGATGATAGGTTCGTCTCCGAGATCCTACAGTTGGAGAACTTGACTTAGAACCATTGTGAAACCAAGCTAGGTGTGCTAGTTGCAATCTCTAGTAGCAGGTCCTAGTCAGATTTTAAATTTGTTTATTTAATTTACTGCTAACGGTTTACGACGCGTGCTACGTTGGTTCTCATTTAGTTGGATAGACAGTTCCTGGTTGACTTGAAAAATTTGTCGTTACGGTTAATTCGTAAAACTTTGTATTTTTAATATTATACGTATAAAACAACATTTTCTTTCAATGATAAAACGTGGGTTTTGTTAACTACCAATATTTTATTCAAATTATTATATCGTGAAAAATCCTTATTAATTTATACAAAATATTTATTAGCCATATTGTAACTAAGCGCCTAATTACGAAGAATAAAACCAACCATAAAATAAAGAAAAAATCAACCAAGAAAACAAATAAAAAACCTAGACTACGCAATACAGGGGCACAGCTGACAAAATAGGAATATGGGCTTATGTCCTTACAAACTTTACATAAATTAAAATAAGATAAAATTAGTTAGCTCTGACTAATATCCTGTATTTTAAATATCGAAAACAAAACTAAAAATAAAATAAATAAAATCTTAGGAGTCTCAGACTTGGTCCAATCGCCATTTGTTGCTAATGTCTCAACGTCCGGGTAAAACCGATTTCGTTTGCATTTCGCTAGGGCCCACGGACCGGTATGGTCGTCGCCCAAAAATCTATTTAAATAAATAATTTCGAAAACTAATTTAAAACTCATTTATAAAAGTTTTATAAAAATTTGGGCAGCATTTCTCTATTTGGGATAACCCAAAACTGGAAAAATGCGCCAAAATACCCAATACTTACCCCAAACAGGGAAAACACAGAAATTAATTCCACCAAAACTCATAACCAGTTCCCGACATAGGCCAAGCCAACAAAACCACAGAACATTCCGAAACGAAGTTCGGAAAATCTCCGAAAAGTCACAGAACCAGTATAGATTCGAAATATCCAAATTTAACCCAAAAATTCCAAGAAAACCAACAGAAATCAAAAGAGAAAATCTACAGAACTCCGAAGGAAAGTCCGGGAATTTCGAAGGATCGAAATCACTACCGTAATCCTCAAAATCGATCCCAGTTGCGGGATCGGGGACCAATTCTCATCACCAACTACGCAAACGGAAACGGGAACGCAAAATTATACCTGGGGTTGCTCGGCTAGAGCTCTCAGAGGAAAATGGAAGAAAGAAAATACGTGGGCAGCAGAAAATCGCCTGGGACAGCGGAAACCGGGACCGCGGGAAGCACGGGGATGAACCAGACAGCGGATCTGGAGATCGGGGACCCGCGGAAACACGGGAAGCTCGGGAGGAGGCACTGTCGGGTCGGGGAGCAGCCGAGGGGTTCGACCGGGGAGTCGCGGCATGGGGCGCGCGCGGGAGGCAGAGCCGCGGGCTGGCGCGACGCTGGAGCGGTTGGGGCAACGCGAGAGGGTGGCGAGGCCGCCGGAGACGGGAACGGGTCGACGGTGTCGGGATCCGGTACGGTGGGACGCGCTGCGGATCGGGGTGCAGTCGCGTGGTGGTGCGCGAACAACGGGACCGACGTACCGGGCTCGGGTGCACGGAGTGGCGCCGGAAGGGCGCCAGAACTGGTTGAATCCGTGCGGTGGTCGGGGAGGCGAGGGCTCCGGCGGTCGGGCTGGCCGCGGAGGCGCACCGGGACAGGGGTCGTCATGGACGGTCGACGGAGCTTGGAGGAAGAAATGGGGAGAGGAGGGTTTTGTGAAGGAGGAAAATGGTAAGAAGTGGTTTTATGAAGAGAGTTATGTGAGAGGAAGATGGGGAAGTAGTGTGGAGAGGAGGGGTTGTAGGAGAACATGGGGAGAGTAAGGGGGTCGGGTGAGTAGCTGTGAGGGGTTGGGTGAGTGAAAGAGAAATGTGAGGGAGAGGGAGAGTGGCTGTGAGGGGTTGGGTAGTTGGTAGGAAATAGTTTTTTTCTCTCTATTTTTTAAATAAAAGGGTATATATATATATATATATATATATATATATATATATATATTTTTTTTTTTTTTCTGATATATATATATATATATCTATATATATATATATATATATATATATATATTAATATATATATATATATATATATATATATATAGAAATTCATTAATGGATTTCATAAGATTTAGGGTCGGAACCCAAGTCAGGTTCGGAAAACGGGGTCTGGTGTCTGGACTCGGGATCGGACCCCAGACACGGGATCGGGACATGCAACAAACAAAATCCAATAATTAATTTAAATAATAATATTTTTCTGATCCGACTTAAATAATACAATAATAATAATAATAATAATATAATAATAATAATAATAATAATAATAATAACCCCAAACCAACTAATAATCCTAATTAATCTAAATATCCAATAATTAGTCTAAAAACCAGAAAGCGGGTTTCACAACCTTCCCTCCTTAGAAAATTTCGTCCTCGAAATTTCAAAGATAAGGGCCGGGGTACAATAAAAAATCATTTAACCTTGATTAAACATGGAATTAAATAATCAAGCACGATCGGGTCCTATGCATGATCGCTAGGTATAATGATAAAATATCAGTACGATCAGAATTATCTAGATATGATCTGAAATGGGATTGGAATGTCGTTGTGATCAAAATCATTTTAGGCACGAGAAAAATCTAGGTACAATCATGATCAAAAATAGAAGAAAGTGAGGTCTCGTGAAACAACAAAGGCAAGAAAGAAACGAACGTCAATAATTTATTGAGAATGCGAGAATGATGAAATCTTCTGAGTTAAGGGATTAAAACTCTAGCTCAAAATGGAATGTTATGACTAAGGAGAACTCAATAAGTTGTATGATGGGAGGATAGCGAGGATGATTAGATTAATAATCTATGATTAGAATGTAATCGGATAAGATAGTTCCATTGAGGACTGAGTTGTAACCAAAAGACATAGAAAAATATCGTATCACTATTTCAAGGATCAACGATAGGATATGCGAAAAAATAACTTACAAAAATAACAATCTTATTAATATCCTGCAAAAAAAAAAATCAATTTCGAACTTGCTAAACTAGTTGAACTCTAAGCATCTATAGAAAACTAAGGCAGCCGCCAAGGTATTGAAATCATAAATCACCTAAATTCAATTTTCTTCCGTCATTGTATGTAACTCGCATGCCAAATGTATTTCAAATTTCAAGTATTTCTTTCGATCAAAGTATTTTACAGACATCAACTTCCAATTATCAGCCGGTCTTCCAAAACTGACTACATCAAAATTACAATCTTCCCTTGCCAGAGTAAATCCTTAGAAAATTCCTTTAAGTTGATCCATGACTTAAAATAATGAAATTTCAATTCTTGAAATCAATTGACAGAATTACAATCATTAATCATTTTTAATCTTTAACTATGCATCTATCAACCGTTCTCATCCAAACGCATTAGCAAACTACCACAGAATCCCAGTCGTTCTTACCATAACCAATATAAGCCTCCAATGTTTGGTAGAAATTGTAAATTCAATTACTCCTCTCCAAAGTTGTATGCCAATGGTCTTATCTCAATTCCTCTCTGCTTATTCCTTCTCTAGAACCTATCATTCCATTGCTCGTGTTATTCTTTCCTTGGCTATATCCGTCCCTTCTAGGTATAGTAGCTATCTAACCATAAAAGTTGATCCTTGTCAAGTATTTCTTTACTTGATCATTTTTCACATGTTTATATATATATTATATATATATATATATTATATATATATAATATATATAATATATATATAATATATATATATCCAAATTCACTTCCTTTATGGGAGAACATTACCAAAATCCTAAACTCTACCTATATTCCGTCTATATTCCGAAAACTCTTCCTTTAATCATAAACTTAAAAACTGCCAAATACCTATTTGTTGGAATGAGGTTTAGGCACTGGTGAACACTACTAACGGTTTTAACCCAAATAAGTCACAAGCTGGGTATACCACTCCCTCAAACTAGCTTACTCCAGGTATTCTTCTACCTTTTCTACCCTTTAGCTAACTAATATTGATTCCAAAGATGTCCTTACTAGAAATGGGATAGGTAGCAATCTATGTCTCTCCCGCATATTGTAATGCCCCGCTCCGCACGGCGCATTACGCTGAAGCGTTGACTCAACGAGTCGCGTGGACCGAAAGAATGTATCGATGCAAAACGATACGAGAGCTAAGTTGTCCCGAGCAACGCATCGAACTAAGTCGATGCGAAGAGTTGCCTTGTCCCTAAGAATGTATCGAGTGAATCGATGCGAAGCGTCGCGTTGCCCCGAAGGATGAGTGCATTGAATCGGCTCGAAGATTCTAAGAAATCGAATCGACCAAGGCGCAAGTCCGAATCGAAGCAAGTATTGATTTTAGTTGGTTTCGTGTGCAGGTCATACTTTGACGGGAAAATATTAGAGGTCGATCTTTTGCAATATTTAGTAAGGGGTCCGCGAAATCAAATCGTCGCCTTGCGACGGGCTATGACTTGGGCATGCTAAGGCGAATTGGGCGTATAACTCAACGAAGCACGAAGTGCTCGAATGGCTAAGTCAGGAGAGTGGCCGTGCAACAAAGTTAGGGAATCGAGCCGCATCGGCTCGGCGAAACGACGAAGGCATATCGACTCAAGGTGGGAGGATTGACTTCTTTTTACTCCTTCATTCGATAAGTCAATATATTATTTGTATGCTAAAGTTAACCTATCGACGCCACGGACGTGGCCGATCGGAGATAAAATCATAGTGTGAGTCGAACACTAAGTTAGAACAATTGAAATGATACGTGCATCCTATGCACGAGTCGCTATGGAACATTGGATATCGCAAAGGCGAGCGCCTCGGAGCGCAAGCCGTAAGAACATGGGATAACTGTAATCGGCGAGTGCCTTAGTGCACGAACCATACCGTGCCTTTGATGCACGAGTTAGACGGCTAGAACATTGAAAGACAATAGGCGAGCGCCCTAGCGCGCAAGCCCCGAACATTGAATACTAAGTTGTAGAATATGGGAAGTCGGAACGTGCCTACGTGCACGGGATAATAAAAGATGGCTTCGTTGCGAGAGAATACAGTTGCGGTATGAATGTGGCGGAACTCGGATATGACATGTTGCCTCGAAAGGTGTTCGAGACCTTCGGGTCGTTCGGTTGACGAGCATTGAGTTGAGGCACGATGCCATTGAATCATCGAAACGAAGTGCGAAACGAAAGAACATAGAAAGCTAAATGGAAGAAATACGAGACGATAAGTCTGAGTCTCGACTCAAGACTATGTTTGGTTGTTTGAAATTGATACTTGAATGATAGGGCGTTGCATGGTCGATTGGAATGGGCTCGAGATAAAATGTGATACCGCCCGTGCACGGGTGTTTCCCCCAATCGGATAGTTACCGGATGCGCCCCGGAACCGATTGGCCGCGGAGGGATTCAAATAATCTTTGTAGGCGCACATCAAAACTAGATGGAAAATGCCGCAAATGATGGTATGCAGCGGGAACGTTTCGGTTGTTTTGGGATTGTAACCCAACCCGTGAAACGCCGGGCAGCCCAACCAAATAGTGAGAAAAGAAGGAGAGAAAAGAAAGGAACTCCTTTAGTCCATTCGGCGCGGATACGCCAACGGCCCTCATATAGTTAAGGAACGATGGGTTGAAAGTGTAGGCGCGAATGCGTCCCGCATATAGATCCTACTTAGAGTTGCACTTATAACATGACAGGGAAGAAATGGGCGTATTCACCTTGCGTCAGTGCAAGGGACGCAAGGGCGAGTGCGTCGACTTGGTAAGCCACGAATCAAACACGAGATTGCTTGCTTGCTTGTACATTCAATTCGATAATATGATGCTATGCTAACATGCTTTACGTTTTCGAAGATGCCATGAAATTGACCCTAAGGAGAACATAGCAAGATCATAAGCTAAGTTGCATGACTCAACGTAAATATTAAAGATGTTGGTTTGGAAAGATGATCTTTGATATCAGTACATGCGAGGACGAACGTACTGATCCCCCACCAGCTTCATGCAGGGTGCAGGGAATGAATTGCTCGCGGCGAAGCGTTGCTTGAACGTATTAAGGCTTGGAATGCCGAAGCGCATTGAAGCGTGCTATCGCATTGACGCTCGGACTACGCAGCTGGATTGATGCGGCCGAGATATAGAAGGCATGATGTATGGAACGGTGAAATCCTTTGTGGGCAAGAGAGAACCTGAGTGTTGTAGCCAATCTGGCATATATTGTTAGGCTATCGAAAGCCATTGTTATCTCAGTTTCGAATATCAATAAAGAGAATTGCTTCGTATACTCTGGTTTCCTATCGTTGTAAATCGTATCAAAAGATAACCATTTGAGAACTTGTCATCTTGCCTTGCACGAGCGCAACTCCAGGCTCGTGCGGCATCACGCCCCCTGCGAGGACGATGATTCGGGTGATTCCGGGTCGGGGCGTGACAAATTGGTATCAGAGCTCTCACTCAATTTCCTGGACGCTTTCACTACAATTCGAAAAGTTGCCCACCACCACTTGATATCACTCTTGACTCTACTCGATGCCGCATGGATGTTCCATACAATAAGTCTAATACAAATCGTGTAATTTTGCGCATGTGTTTTGGAAATTACACGATGTTTGCTAAGAAAGTCGCGAGGGGTATATTGCATTAATGCAAACGAGCCGTAAAAATGTTAGTTGCTGCAAGCGCAACGAATTGTGAAATACGATTTGAGATATGTGGCAATGTAACATGTTGAATGAGAAATAAAATGATGCACGATGTGCAGCGAGTTAATGTGAACATGCGTTAAAATGAAAGTGAGAAGTGATAGCCAATACCGATGTGTTAAACGGATTGTGCATTGACTTGTAAAGTCGAGAGTAATTCGTTGCACGAGGTGCGGTAAATATCGGAAATAATCGTTGCCCAATGTGCAACGCGTGTCTAAATAAATTGTTGCACGAGATGCAACGTAAGGAAAGAATTGAAATCGTAAATCGATAGAACGAATCGTTCGGTTGCACACCAAACTTATGTTGGCAAACGAGAACATTGACCGAGTTGCGTCGGATTTGATAGAATCAAAGTTACGGTTGTGATCAAGACGATCACTGCGGAAACCGTAAGTCGGAAGAGAACGTTGGCCTATACTAAGTATAATGCGAGGGAAATGACTTGAGTTCCGAGTGGTATATGCCATACCACGTAGGCGATGAATGACTCGATTCCGAGTGGTATATGGGATACCACTTGTGCGATGAATTGCATCGGCGTATTGTGAGAATTGCGGAAGGTTTGTCCGCAACAGACGGGTGAGTACCGAGACTCGATTGAAAATTTGTGCGACGGCATGTTGATGCAAGTGTTCTTCGAAATTCGGTTGGGACGATAAGGCGAGACTCGTATCGATGAACGATACGTCGGACGGAAGTTATAAGTTGGTCGAACGACCGAGACTAGCGAAACGATTATGCCTTGACGCAATAATCGGATCGACGGGAAAGGAATACTCGAGCTTACAAATGAGTCGCACGACTTGCGATCTCGGTAGAAACGTTGGGCGAGACGAATCGAATCGTACGACTTGCGATCTCGATAGAAATGTTGGGCGATGTGAATTGTAATCGTATCGCACGATGTGCGACTTCGGTAAGAAAGTTGGTTGACGCGAGAAACCGTGCCTATGAAATAGTTGGTTAAGTTACGACGACAATCATTTGAGTACGATTGAAAACACGCGAAACTTAGAGGGCGAGATCGTATAACTCGAGGGCACGATGTTGGATAATCGGTAACTCGGTTACGCGATCAAAGTATAGCGGGATGCGGTGAATCGGAAAATGATTCGATGCGTATGGAAAAGTTTGTTGCGAACTTGGATGTATGCGAGGCGAGTTAAGTTGACGTTGAAACAGATTCAAAGTTGACCCTTACGTTATCGAAATGGATACGGCGTATCGAGATCGATACGTAAGGAAACGTAGGCGATGTGAGAATACAAAATGGAGTGCGCCTTGCGCTATCAAAAATTTTGTAAGTAAGGATACGAGAATGAACGAACTTGGTTGATCGTAAATTTTGTGATTGATCGAGACGAGACTATAAGTCATCGACGATTGCTCGATGCGTATAGCATCTCGTGTGTCGACCCGCAAATAAGATAGACTCGAACTCGATGCGAGTAGATGTTTCGTAAATTACGGAATCATCGACGGTAGTGCATGACTTGACTCGGAAGATAGTTGCGATCAGTTGCGCCGATAGAAATGGTTGTGTCCGAAATTGGGTATTCGCATAGAATCGTCGGAACGTGATTTGGCTCCGAAATAAGATATAGCATGGTTCGTATTAAACTGTCCTTCGTTAATGATCCACAATTATCGAGCGTAGCTTCGGGGCAGCTGACCCTAGAAGACTTGACCGCCAAATCAAATTGAATACTGCAGACCGTAAGATGACCCATGCGATATCGCATATGGGATTGCACCGATAACAAATATAACACGGTGCATGTTGATGATAAGTCTAGGCGATTGCGAGGAACGTGCTATGCACGAGAGGGAACGATAAGGGAATGGCTTACGAGTCATGTCGTTAGATCCGGATTCACCTTGCAATTGAGCTTGCGTGAATTGAAATTATGTTCAATGTTGCGAGATGGATAAGTTGGGAATTTGGCTAGTGATTTCCTACTCGTTAGGAAATTGAATGTAAGACGCGTCGTTAAGACATTCGTGTCAAGGCGATCGTTGCCCTGAGCACCATCGCCTTGATGTAAACTTTCGTGTCGGATAGATTGTGGCCTTTGTGCAATGTCAATTTAACTTGCGTCGGAAGAATCTAAGTACGGGGACTATGTGAGTAACCTAGCGGGCGTAGCCCTGAATGTTGATGCATTTGCAAGTCAACAAAGAAAATCGTATCGAGACAAGTTGCAAGCGAGACTTCGGAAATAGTTGGACAGCGACATCGAACGCAAGGCGTTGCGAAGAATCGTTGCGATCGGATGCGCGATGGCTTGACGCGACGCATAGAGTTGGTAGTCCATATGAAACATACGAAATGAGAAATGCGATTTTGAATCGCATAGCGTTATGCAATGAAATTGCGAGAACAAGTGCTATGGATAAGTCCGATCGAGAGTACGAGATGGCAAGCATAGGATTGAAATTTACCTGTCAGCTTTATTCCAATTTGCTACGACTGGACTTGGTCGAAATACACATATCTTCGGGACGCCTTGAATATAGGTACGAATCCAAATCGAGTTGTATCCAAATTCAAATCGAGCTGCAGGGATGACTTGAAATGTTAGTGAAAAGCTTGCGAGATATTATGAAATCGAACATCATTGGGGCGAGATCGTGAAACGATCTATAAAACACTTAGTCAGAGTGTTAGTTTTGGTTCGAGGACGAACCTTGTTTTGAGTGGTATATTCTGTAATGCCCCGCTCCGCACGGCGCATTACGCTGAAGCGTTGACTCAACGAGTCGCGTGGACCGAAAGAATGTATCGATGCAAAACGATACGAGAGCTAAGTTGTCCCGAGCAACGCATCGAACTAAGTCGATGCGAAGAGTTGCCTTGTCCCTAAGAATGTATCGAGTGAATCGATGCGAAGCGCCGCGTTGCCCCGAAGGATGAGTGCATTGAATCGGCTCGAAGATTCTAAGAAATCGAATCGACCAAGGCGCAAGTCCGAATCGAAGCAAGTATTGATTTTAGTTGGTTTCGTGTGCAGGTCATACTTTGACGGGAAAATATTAGAGGTCGATCTTTTGCAATATTTAGTAAGGGGTCCGCGAAATCAAATCGTCGCCTTGCGACGGGCTATGACTTGGGCATGCTAAGGCGAATTGGGCGTATAACTCAACGAAGCACGAAGTGCTCGAATGGCTAAGTCAGGAGAGTGGCCGTGCAACAAAGTTAGGGAATCGAGCCGCATCGGCTCGGCGAAACGACGAAGGCATATCGACTCAAGGTGGGAGGATTGACTTCTTTTTACTCCTTCATTCGATAAGTCAAATATATCATTTGTATGCTAAAGTTAACCTATCGACGCCACGGGCGTGGCCGATCGGAGATAAAATCATAGTGTGAGTCGAACACTAAGTTAGAACAATTGAAATGATACGTGCATCCTATGCACGAGTCGCTATGGAACATTGGATATCGCAAAGGCGAGCGCCTCGGAGCGCAAGCCGTAAGAACATGGGATAACTGTAATCGGCGAGTGCCTTAGTGCACGAACCATACCGTGCCTTTGATGCACGAGTTAGACGGCTAGAACATTGAAAGACAATAGGCGAGCGCCCTAGCGCGCAAGCCCCGAACATTGAATGCTAAGTTGTAGAACATGGAATATGGTCGAAACGTGCCTACGTGCACGGGATAATAAAAGATGGCTTCGTTGCGAGAGAATACAGTTGCGGTATGAATGTGGCGGAACTGTCGGATATGACATGTTGCCTCGAAAGGTGTTCGAGACCTTCGGGTCGTTCGGTTGACGAGCATTGAGTTGAGGCACGATGCCATTGAATCATCGAAACGAAGTGCGAAACGAAAGAACATAGAAAGCTAAATGGAAGAAATGCGAGACGATAAGTCTGAGTCTCGGACTCAAGACTATGTTTGGTTGTTTGAAATTGATACTTGAATGATAGGGCGTTGCATGGTCGATTGGAATGGGCTCGAGATAAAATGTGATACCGCCCGTGCACGGGTGTTTCCCCCAATCGGATAGTTACCGGATGCGCCCCGGAACCGATTGGCCGCGGAGGGATTCAAATAATCTTTGTAGGCGCACATCAAAACTAGATGGGAAATGCCGCAAATGATGGTATGCAGCGGGAACGTTTCGGTTGTTTTGGGATTGTAACCCAACCCGTGAAACGCCGGCAGCCCAACCAAATAGTGAGAAAAGAAGGAGAGAAAAGAAAGGAACTCCTTTAGTCCATTCCGGCGCGGATACGCCAACGGCCCTCATATAGTTAAGGAACGATGGGTTGAAAGTGTAGGCGCGAATGCGTCCCGCATATAGATCCTACTTAGAGTTGCACTTATAACATGACAGGGAAGAAATGGGGCGTATTCACCTTGCGTCAGTGCAAGGGACGCAAGGGCGAGTGCGTCGACTTGGTAAGCCACGAATCAAACACGAGATTGCTTGCTTGCTTGTAC
Source organism: Iris pallida (assembly GCA_029216955.1). NCBI lineage: Eukaryota > Viridiplantae > Streptophyta > Magnoliopsida > Asparagales > Iridaceae > Iris > Iris pallida. The sequence continues at coordinate 58,446 of JANAVB010007332.1, forward strand.
ATTCAATTCGATAATATGATGCTATGCTAACATGCTTTACGTTTTCGAAGATGCCATGAAATTGACCCTAAGGAGAACATAGCAAGATCATAAGCTAAGTTGCATGACTCAACGTAAATATTAAAGATGTTGGTTTGGAAAGATGATCTTTGATATCAGTACATGCGAGGACGAACGTACTGATCCCCCACCAGCTTCATGCAGGGTGCAGGGAATGAATTGCTCGCGGCGAAGCGTTGCTTGAACGTGTTAAGGCTTGGAATGCCGAAGCGCATTGAAGCGTGCTATCGCATTGACGCTCGGACTACGCAGCTGGATTGATGCGGCCGAGATATAGAAGGCATGATGTATGGAACGGTGAAATCCTTTGTGGGCAAGAGAGAACCTGAGTGTTGTAGCCAATCTGGCATATATTGTTAGGCTATCGAAAGCCATTGTTCTCAGTTTCGAATATCAATAAAGAGAATTGCTTCGTATACTCTGGTTTCCTATCGTTGTAAATATCGTATCAAAAGATAACCATTTGAGAACTTGTCATCTTGCCTTGCACGAGCGCAACTCCAGGCTCGTGCGGCATCACGCCCCCTGCGAGGACGATGATTCGGGTGATTCCGGGTCGGGGCGTGACACATATAGCTGTCAACTATATACATATAGTCATTCACAAGATGTGTATCAACTATTTAATAAAGCTAACCACAACTATCCACAGCTTCCAGAATATATAACTAAAATAATAAAAATAAATAAATAAATGAATGAATAAATATATAAAAATATATAACGTACTAAAGTTGAAACAAGAAAGAGATTGAGTCAATAGAGATGATATGGTCCTAAATAGTTCTAGAAAAAATCAAGTACAATTTTTATAGAAAATAGATCCTTTCTGGCTGTGATAAGAGATTACTAGAAATAGAAAGCCATTAAAAATACAAATCTTTTATTCAGACAACAGTGAGAATAATTTGATGGTGCAGAAAAGACAACCATATTATGGATATAGTTTCAATATATTCGAAAACCCAAATATATCCGATGTCACTTTGCCTCAAATTCATGCCTCGCCAGAGTGCACCTGACTGCAGTAAAATTTGGCTCCATAACTTGGATAGAAATAGGTTTTCGAGTATTCTACCAACTTATCCATTTCCTGGCTGAACAACATAGGAGAAAAATTTGATGTATTTAGGACGTAGCCTCAATAATATCCAAAAACCTATCAACACCTGAATCACTTCAATTTAGAGTCTATGCCCCGCTAGTGCGCAACTAGCTGCAGTAAACTCGCAGTTTTCATAATTCAGACAAATGACTACAACGCAAATGTGCGAAGCCATATTAGGCCACTGAATATTTTCTCAACTTTGTCCATAAGAATTTAAAGAAGTTTCCTAAAAATTCAAACGAGTTCTAAAGTTCTAGTCATGATAGAAAAAATGTTGATGTATGTTCTTCTGGAATCAAGAAAATTTTATCAGAATAAATATGTGTTCCAGTATCCCTTGAGATTTGAGAGATTGGTTTGAAGTCATGAAATTGGTCTGACTGGATTATGGCTAATTGAGTTGGACACAAAATAAGATATGTACCAGAGCTTCGAGTTGAGTTGAAGAAGCCCAATGAGAATATTCTCGACAAATTACTTAAAGGATACTGACATTTACCAAAATTATTTTGAAGAAATAATTTCTTATCCAAGGAAAGTTTGAGAATGTGCTGGGTAAGTTGGGTTGACACAAAAAAAGTATGTCTTATGGATTCAAGAAAGTCAAGTAAAAATGGTTTAGCAAAGCCAACCAGGGGATAGTTCAACAACAAAAGTTTTTCAATGACTAAAGAAAATTTAATAATAGGATGGAATCAATTCTCTGACCGTTCGTGCTTCACGATACTCAAGCATTGAGTTTAAAAGCTGTCTAGGCCTTGCATTGATCAAGAAGTTGCATAGAGAGTAGGGTTTCAAGTTGAGTGGAGGGGATCAACAAATAAATATTTAGAATAACCTAAGAGATAACAATCAATATTGAAATTATTTTTGAAATATCTTCTCTAGGGGAATCATGAACTAACTAGGCTGAACCAATTCTTTCGGTAATAATTAATATTGAGGTTTTATAGTTCCAGAAGAATTGGTTCAGGATTCGTTCCAAGAAAGTCATTAGAAATGAGTTCAAGGCAAATAGTTGGATACGCTAATCGTATAGTATCTCGGGTAGATAAGAGTTTAAAACTCTAGATAGCGAACGGGTCTGGATGCCAAATAAAGGTAGAGTGATAAGATTTGATCAATAAATGGAGAAGTTGAAATAGGTTTGCTGAAGGAGATTGAAGAGTTCTAATATTGGTCCATAAATAGCAAAAGTATAGATCCTAAGGGATGCTAAAATCTTTAAAGATATGGAAAGGAGATAATCCCGAAAATCATGGGACACTAAAAGATACAAAAATCTAGAAAATAAAATGTAGTAAAATATACCATCATACAATCGACCTAAACTGGTTAAGGTCAAAATTCACTCCTTATGTCTTTATCACTTCCAGTTGTTATAAGTACCAACTGATATCTAGGTATTCCAGAATTTATCCTTCCAATTTTTTTAACCACCGATATATCTGTGATAAATACTGTCTTACATGCCTTCTCATTAAGATTAGAATCCTTCAAATGTTTCTGAAGTTGTATCGTAGGGGAAAGACATGGCTTTGGAAAAGATATTGGCAAAAATAGTGTAATCAAGGTAACATGTTATGCTTCGGTAGGGATCATCTAGTGCTAATCAATAATTCTAGGTATCATTAGCTCTTATGGTCCTGGTCTAGTTCGAGTAGTCTCCCGTTGCTCAATCTACTACTACGATTCTCGTCATGTTTTTCTTGTCATACACAGAAGACAAGGTCTGCTGGTGCTGTCCAATGGGCCTAAGTCAGGTTGTCTTCCCTTTGGCCATACTCTGGAAGGTTTAGTGTACAAACATAAGCAAAGTATGCTTCCAATCTATAGTCAAACAAAAATATTATGTATATAATTCGGACCTATGTTGTGACAAATCAAAGTTCTAGTGTTCTAATTGTTTATAGGTATGTTTTCCTAAGTTGTTGTTTCACGGACCTGCATGGGCCACTACTAAAAATATGTCACGACCCGATCCCAAATAATTGGGTCGAACCGGATCATGCCCAGCCTGCACCGTTGTGAGACGGCGGCAGTAAGCTGTTCCATCAGCAGGTAAACACAATAACATCTATACATTTGTCACAACTAAATATTCAAGAATTTAAAACTTTATTTAACCTTTGAATAATACAACTGGAAAGTAAAAGAACTGAAAAGAATGCCGAATTCAAATTAACAAAACTCTAAAACAACAAATCTGGAAACAGAAAAATCTAGCTAAGCATTCGGCTCGTCGGCCTCAGGTCCTGCGTCCTCCAATGGGACTCTGGTAATACCACAGGGTACAGAACTAGGTCATAATAGCTGTTGTATAATAGCTCAGCATCGTCAAAATCCCCTAAAAATGTTATCTCCAGTCAGAGGAAGCAAAGTACAAATCATGATAATCTAACAATTGAAATAATATGAGTTATGTACTTTTAAACAATTTGAAAATAAACAGTTCTCCAGCAGTTAAAATATTGTGATGTGAATAGGCAATGAATATGACCGGCTTGGGTTGTACAGTTGTATCCTATTGATACGATATGGCTTATCCCCGTGTGTATGAGGGGTAAGCTAATACAGTCATTATACTACTTTGGATGTGGTCATACTCATTACACTACTCCCCCAGTACCCAACAGTCAATCAGTCAGTAATCTCAGAGAGAGTTCCGTGTTGCATCGTGGTTTAAACTTGCAAAAAACGATTATTAAATAATTGTAAACAAACACAAAATGTACTTGCCTTTGTTTATGACTGGAAATGGTGTTCGTTCCGGAAAGATGCTAGGTTCGTCTCCGAGATCCTACAGTTGGAGAACGTGACTTAGAACCATTGTGAAACTAAGCTAGGTGTGCTAGTTACAATCTCTAGTAGCAGGTCCTATTCAGATTTTAAGTTTTTTATTTAATTTACTGCTAATGATTTACGACGCGTGCTACGTTGGTTCTCATTTAGTTGGATAGCCAGTTCCTGGTTGACTTGAAAAATTTGTCGTTACCGGTTAATTCGTAAAACTTTGTATTTTTAATATTATACGTATAAAACTACATTTTCTTTCAATGATAAAACGTGGATTTTGTTAACTACCAATATTTTATTCAAATTATTATATCGTAAAAAATCCTTATTAATTTATACAAAATATTTATTAGCCATATTGTAACTAAGCGCCTAATTACGAAGAATAAAACCAACCAGAAAATAAAGGAAAAATCAACCAAGAAAATAAATGAAAAACCTAGACTACGCAATACAGGGGCACAGCTGACAAAATAGGAATATGGGCTTATGCCCTTACAAACTTTACATAAATTAAAATAAGAGAAAATTAGTTAGCTCTGACTAATATCCTGTATTTTAAATATCGAAAACAAAACTAAAAATAAAAAATAAAATCTTAGGAGTCTCAGACTTGGTCCAATCGTCATTATTTGTTGCTAATGCCTCAACGTCCGGGTAAAACCGGTTTCTTTTGCATTTCGCTAGGGCCCACGGACCGGTATGGTCGTCGCCCAAAAATCTATTTAAATAAATAATTTTGAAAACTAATTTAAAACTCATTTATAAAAGTTTTATAAAAATTTGGGCAGCATTTCCTCTATATTCGGGATAACCCAAAACTGAAAAAATGTGCCAAAATACCCAATACTTATCCCAAACCAAGAAAAACACAGAAATCAATTCCACCAAAACTCATAACCAGTTCCCGACATAGGCCAAGCCAACAAAACCACAGAACATTCCGAAACGAAGTTCGAAAATCTCCGAAAAGTCACAGAACCAGTATAGATTCGAAATATCCGAATTTAACCCAGAAATTCCAAGAAAATCAACAGAAATCAAAGAGAAAATCTACAAAACTTTTCCGAAGGAAAGTTCGGGAATTTCGAAGGATCGGAATCACTACCATAATCCTCAAAATCGATTCCAGTTGCGGGATCGAGGACCAATTCTCATCATCGACTACGCAAACGGAAACGGGAACGCAAAATTATACCTGGGGTTGCTCGGCTAGAGCACTCAGATGAAAATGGGAGAAAAAATATGCGGGCAGCAGAAAATCGCGTGGGACAGCGGAAACCGGGACCGCGGGAAGCACATGGATGAACCGGACAGCGGATCTGGAGATCGGAGACCGCAGAAACACGGGAAGCTCTGCGAGGAGGCACTATCGGGGGGGGAGCAGCCGAGGGGTTCGGCAGGGGAGTCGCGGCCTAGGGCGCGCACGGGAGGCGGAGCCGCGGGCTAGCGTGGCGCTGGACGCGATTGGGGCAACCGCGGGAGGGTGGCGAGGCCGCCGGAGATGGAAACGGGTCGACGGTGTCGGGATCCGGCACGGTGGGGCGTGCTGCGGATCGGGGCGCAGTCGCGTGGTTGTGCGCGAACAACGGGACCGGCGTGCCGGTGGCTAGGGTGCACGGAGTGGCGTCGGAAGGGCACCAGAACTGGTTGAATCCGTGCGGTGGTCGAGGAGGCGAGGGCTCGGCGGTCGGGCTGGACGTGGAGGCGCGCCGGGACAGGGGTCGTCATGGACGGTCGGCGGAGCTTGGGGGAAGAGATGGGAAGATGAGGGTTTTGTGAAGGAGGAAAATGGTAAGAAGTGGTTTTATGAAGAGAGTTATGTGAGAGGAAGATGGGGAAGTAGTGTGGAGAGGAGGGGTTGTAGGAGAACGTAGGGAGAAGTAAGGGGGTCGGGTGAATGGCTGTGAGGGGTTGGGTGAGTGAAAGAGAAATGTGAGGAGAGGGAGAGTGGCTGTGAGGGGTTGGGTAGTTGGTAGGAAATAGTTTTTTTTCTCTTCTCTATTTTTTTAATAAAAGGGTGTGTATATATATATATAATATATATATATATATATATATATATATATATATATATATATATATATATATATATATATATTTTAACAAAACAATTTTATTGAAGATAAAAGGGAGCTCAGGAAGAGCTATACAGTAACAGGACTGGAAAGCACAAAATAAGTCCTGAAGAACAGGAAAATTACAACAACATGAAAAATACGAAATATTAGCAAATTCGGATGATAGAGGGACCAAGATGCCAAATGTCCATCCTTTGGGAGTTTTCAAAATTTTGAAAATCAAAATTTTAAAAACTACGAAAGAGCTGGAGCCCGCGGCATGAGAAGGTTTTGACCGATCACGTGATGCGATAGGATGGCACGAGGCCCTAGGCTGCGTACAGTCCGCGGAGTGATGGGGCGACCTGCCCGAGGGGGGGCGCACGGCTCGAGGAGCCTCGGGCCCCCCCGAGCGCGGAGACCGGAGGGAGCTCCGACGGACGTGAGCGGAGCGGCTAGGAAGATGGCTCCGTCGAGAACCATCCCGACGAGAGGAGAGGAAGAAGGGGGGTCGAAAAGTCGGGGAGTGGA